>WTSP01023278.1:0-45920 GCA_025331215.1 Actenoides lindsayi | reverse complement strand
ATAGATATAGAGATATAGATATAGAGATATAGATATAGAGATATAGATATAGAGATATAGATATATAGATATAGATATATAGATATAGATATAGATACACACACACATATATGTGTGAAAGTAAACTGGAGCTTGTATTAACCTCCCTGGGTTAGTAATTATCAGGTGTTGTCCTAGGGTACTGCAACCTGTTGGTGGCATCCAATACTCTGAAGTGATACATTGGAACAAAAGACAGCCCCTCTCTGTATCATATAGGTTATTACGTTATCAATAATTGTATCCGATTGCAATTGATTTTATGACTACATTTTATAATCAGTTCTACAACGAGATAGAGAAAACTGGAAACAACAGAGATGAAGGCAAGGAGGCCAAGCAACGGAACGACGGATTACATGCACAAATGCGTTTGAATACGTATCAGAAAAGAGGCATCATAGCAGGATGTTTAGAATACATAATTCACACCTAGAAGCAAATAAAAAAAAATACGCCTCTGAGAACTTGGTGAATGCCACTTCAAAACAAACCAAAACGTTAAAAAAAAAAAATAAAAAAAATCATGATTACCTGAACATTTGTCAAAATTCTCAGGCTGATCTCACGCATACCTTCGGGGAATGCGTGTTTTGCAGAATCATTTTTTAAATATGCCACTCCAATTTTTACAAAATACTTTTATCACAGTAGGACAACTAGCCTTTAACAACAGCTCCTCATTCTCTTCTAGAAAAGAGCTCATTGTTTCATTTTTGAGAACGGATTTGCCTCATTTCAGAATAACATTATTCAAAGGTAACTTTAAAAACTAGAATGTTAAATTTACCAGTAAGCAATACCACCAAAGATGAGTGAATATGATAAACCCCAAAATACATACTTAGCTTATAAAGCAGAACCAGCAGCAACATATTTCTTCTAAGAGTTATTTGTCAAAAAAAAGAGTAAAAAAGCAGTTCCAAGGGTACAGCTCTTCAGCAATACTCTCTGGACTCATGTAGAGGCTGTGGCATAGGTGTGAACTCAAAGGGCCTCCTGCACTGACCTCTGTTATTTCAGTTATATTGAAGAGAAACTGGTGCTAATCTGGCACTTAATAATCCTGCCTAGTAGAGTGCTGACTGCATTCTGTATTTCCAAAGGAAATGTTTAATATAGGAGACAAACCAGCAGGAAAGAGTTGTGTTGAAGAAAAAGCAGCAGCGTTAGAACAACGCATACATGTGTCCTATAATGCCAAAAAGACTAAGGATTAATTTGTCACAGAACACCATCCGTAGACAAACCAGTACAATACTGAAAGCAATTTGTACTTACTGGCAAATGTTCAAGTAAGGGAGTTATACTTTCAGACACATATATTATATTTCCATCTGTCATAATTGCTAAAAAAAAACCATCAAGAGCCTGAAATTAAACATAATGGGCAGTTAAATAAAAAGAAACAGCATATTAAAAATGTTAAGCTATATTCAACATGGAAAACAATTTAGACCAATTTTGGCTTAGTTTATTCTAAAAATGAGAATGCCTTTCACTACTAAAACTTCTTTGTCTTGCTCCAATTCCCATACTGTTCTGTTCTGAAATAATCTGTGGTTTCAGCAGCAAGTCCATATACAACTAGCCACTGTTGGCCCCATCTCCCCTCCTGCCTGTTATTTTTCATTCCATCATCATTTTAAACATCAGAAAACTCAGAAAAAGAGGTGGCGAAGTCAATGTATTTAACACCTCAACGTTCCCAATCTCAGTAACAGAAACTTGTAGCAAGATTTTACTGAGACTAGGAAACTGTGAGGTACAGTTCTGATTGCCTTATCCTCATTCAAACGTACTTCCACTGAACATAACACAGCTATCTTTCAGCTGAATGCCAACAAACATAAAAGCATAACAGAACTGTATTTCTAAATAGGAAATTTTAATGCACACAGCTTTGAAAAAAAATGCATATAGCATATTGTTCTAGCTTTAGAGTCACTAGTTGCAGACACATATTTTGTCAGAGGGCTTGAGAAACACCAAAAAGAGCTACAAAAAAACCCCTTGAAAAACAGAAGCAACTGCTTCACTAACTTGTTGGAAAAAATATGTAAATTTATCACAGAGGACTTTTTGAAAATTTTCTAAGTACAGAAAATCAGAACTTTTTCTTTTATAAATCTGTGCCTCAAAGAAAAGGTTTAACTATGGCTTGAAAATTAAAAGTGCCTGTTCATTTACTTTCATGTTTTTCATTTAACTATTATTATAAATCATTTCACTAACAAGATACAAATGACTTGTCCTCAATTTCCAAGGAAATTGTAGCTTATACTGAAAGTTTATTTCTAGTAGTAATCCAGCTACTCATGTAATCTTCTTTAGTAATGTAATGCTCACACACCATTTTTGGAAAGCTTAAACCAAGAAATTAAACACTTCGTTGCTCACAAGTAACATGAGTGAGTTGAGCCTTTTTATAATTAGGAATTTAATTTATGCATTCTTTATTCAACTAGTACCTTTCTTACGTTGATAATTTAAAATATCCACTTTACTTTGGCAGTATGTTCAGTTGTGGACTTCCTCTGTTACAATGCTTTATGTAATTGAAAATACAGTTAAAAGAAAAAAACTTTTCCACTACACAGCATACATAGGAATGTCGACTCATAAAAACATCTAGTTACAATTAAAGTATGCAAATAAAAAGTTCTGTCACAAACTGAAAAATTTCATCCTGAAATGATGAAATATTCTACTCCCCAAAAAACCAGAAATAATATACCTCTAACATTAACTGTGTGAATTCTTCATTACTAAGGAATGTTGGTTTCCAGTCCTGTCGAATCTCACTGGCATCTGATTGTGCAGTAATTTCTACAATCAAACACAGATACAATATAACAATTTAAATTCCCAAAAGTCATTATTTTCCCACTAAGTTACATACACACAGCAGGAAAACGCAAAAGGTTCTCCAGTCTCCTCTGGTGTTCATTCCTTACATACAGATGCTGCTCCTTAAAAAGAAAATAAATGTCTTATCCCCTATGCCACAATTTGGTTTGACTTCTCTTTCCTTCTACCAGTTTGTGCTACAGTGCTGCCAGACATCAAAGTAATGCTGAAGTTAACGACAGTAATAAATGGGTTTTGACAATATCAAAATACTCTTTCCTCTGAGACTGTAATAAAATATTTTCTTGAGAGTGCTGTTTTCAAAGATTTAGAAAGCCAAAATTCGTCATCACTTTAGGTCATTAAAATGCCAAATCCTCAAGTATCTTGGGCAGTCCTGGTCATTCCAATCTCTGCACTAAAAACTGTCATTGGCCCTTCTCTTCTTCCCACCCTTTTCTGTAAAGAAATAAGGTTACATTTAAAAAAAAAAAAAGTAGTGTTTCAACAAACACTGTTAAGAGCTGTATGACACAGACTCCACTGCAGAATTACTTTCTGATTCATACACAGACACTAAACTGGAACAGATTCCTGTAGGACTTCAGAAAAATTCATAGATTAACTTCCCATCCATAGGTGAGAGAAACAACAGCTGCTAAGCAAAACCAGACGACAGGTTATGAATGCTGATGCTCCCTTATCAACTGACAACTGACACAAGAAGCAGGACTGTGTCCTATTTCAGTTTTGATGAGTAACAAGGGCATTAGAGAAGTACTGGTTCTAAGAGCAACCTTGAACAAGTAATCCTGAATCAAGTACTCAGACAAATAGAAAGAACCACAGCATGTGTTAAAGGCTTTTGATTTCTAAAGGGCAAATGTGTACACAGGCTGTAAGATTGTTTGTTTGTTCAGATGGCTCAAAGAGCACAGAAAACCTGGACTTTAGTTAAATATGCAACGGGCTGGAACAATTCAGAATTTTGGTTCCCAGACTGAAGGAGGAAAACTTTACAAGAAGCTTTAGACTTAACTAAAAGAGCAGTAAGCAACAGCAGTGTCACGTAAGAAACTGGCAAGAAGTGAAGGGCTGCAAGGAGATGTAAAAAAAAAATATCAACAAATAAGACAGTCCAGAATTTCCAATGGTCAGATCTCACAAAATACATAAATACACCAGGCTTTTGCTATCTGTTTTTGAAATGGTATCACCAAGCAATAAGAGCAGGCTGGAGAATAATCCTTATTCTTATACATAGGCTACTATAGCCTAAGTATAACCTCAAATCTAACTTTGCAGTCAGAACAAATATATTGAACACTGAGGGGAAAGTCAAAGGACACAGAAGTGAAAAGCTCTGCCACCAAAGTACAGGCGAAATTCAAGGATCCTATTGCAACCAGGACACAGACAATCTCCACTTTAGAACTGGAAAAGTCTGACTGTCTGATTCATTGGCTCATTCTGGTCCATATAACTATCCCACTTCAGAATTAAAGGAAAACAAAACAAAACACAAAAAAGTCTCACTCTGGCTTCTGCAGTAGAAATATTAAAAGATGAAGTTCCTGCATTCAACAAACCATTCTGATTTATATTAACACAAGTACGGGTGTTCTGCATTTTCTGGAATTAGAACAACAAGCACGACACTGGAAAACGGAGCCAAAGTAACATGGAAAAATCTTGTAACTTCAGAGAAATGCCTAAAAATTCTGGCAGAAGGTTGCATTCAAAGATAAATGGCACTGAGGTCATGTTCCCAAGCTCGATACCAAACAGAGGAGCATAAACAACCTCGCACATTCAACTCCAGTCTTCAAATCCTGGATGGGAAGCAACTCTGCATCAGCACTAAGCATCTTCCACAGAAACTGCCAGCAGGGACAGGATCTATGGCATTTATCTATGGGTTGTATGAATAGCAGTTTACTAGTTGTAATCTTAAGCAGCAAAATTCTTCAGTACTGAATAATATTCAACAATTTCTTATTTGCAAATTCAAAGGAAGATGATAGGGAGCATTAGCCAAGGAGAAGCTCTCAGTAACATTTCAGTGTGCTTAGCATGCTGTTTCTTCCCAATGAGAAACAGAATCTACAGCTCAAATACTTCATCTGGAGCTGCTGCCAGAATAGCAAGCCTTTCCAATGTGGAAATGGTCCAGAAAGAACCAGAAGCAACGCAGTTAATCAAAACCTGGTGGCTTAACACAGTAGAACTTACAACAATAAAGCAGCTAATCAGTGCTGAATAATCTGTCTATTGATAGGGTCACTCTGCTTTATTGCAACAGATACAAGCACCTCAGAAGGCAAAATACGCTTCTGACCTTTGCCAACATTTTGTCCAAAACATTTTAATGTAAACCCGTGGAGAGCAATGCTAGTAAGCATTGGTAGCCAGAGCTTTAGAGCCCTTAATAAGATATGTGCAGTCACACAAAGCTGCACTCTGTCCCACCAGGTGACAGACAAAGCCATCATTCCCTAAAAGGCATCCATCTCCAGAGCTGCTTTTCACCCCTTTATCCTAAAAAATATAAAAAATATTCATAATTGAAATAATCTCAGAAAGCACTCTGAAGAAAAAAGTATGACTGGTGCTGCTGGCTGGCTGACACACATGTTCATTCTACATTCTAATAGGAACCACCTACAAGATTCACCTATACAAGATGAAGTGATTTTGAAGCAGAACCAATTTTCACAAAGGCCTTAGAATCTACAGAACTGACTTCTACAGAAAAGGAGCCTTCATACTGCTTTTCTTGGCTATGAGACAAAAATGTCTCAGAATTAAACCAGCATAATCAGTATTTAATTAGCAAAACAACCCCAAAACTATGACTTCTCACCGTCTCAATTGTTATGTTTACCCTGTTGATGGCAGTATTCAGTACCCATCTGCTGCTGCTTGAACCACAACACTAATTGAAGAGATGTGCTAAAGCATGGAAAAATATTTATCGTAACCTTAACATACCTAAAACACCTTAAACATACCTTGATTCATATACTGTTGGTAAATACATACCTATTCATCCACTCACTAGCTTCATTTATTTTATTTTATAACGTTATAGCTGCTTCTTTTGTCCCTACTGCCTTCTAGCTAGTCTGCATGCTCTGAAATTACTCAGGTAAATCAGTTAGCTAGCAAAAGAGTTCATTTGCTTGAATTTTTCATCTTGTTTTCGGCGGTGTGAACCACAAGGCACCATATTAAGAACAAGTGTAGGAGCAAGAACAGGGATTTTTTTTTATATAGGCAAATTTAAAACAGCCCTAAATAAGTGTACACTTGGTGGAAGAACTTTTTCACGACAGAAATAACAGCCTGTAATGAACTTCAGTATGACATATCTGGGTATATCCCACCATCAGCCATGCAAGCAACCAGAGAAACAAAACATGGAAAGGAAGTTCAAAGCCATTAATTTCTTTTGACATTTCACATGATGGATTACAAAACAACAAGCACACTCCTTGGCTTACACATCAGTGGATAGGTGTTGAAAATTACAAAGTTCAGCTAAATGTATTTAGAGGTTTTCTGTTGGGCTTTTCTTCCAGCTAAAAGGAAGGAAGGAAATACCCATCCTCCTGGTACGTACGCCCACTGCATGCCACCCTCTCTCAAGAAACAACTGCTCTGTGGCCTTATTACCTTTGTTAAAGCAACCAGTTGGGTGGATACCTGACATGAAGACAGGGAACATGAAGTTCCCTCGGACTAGCTTTTTCAGTGATTTGTTTTGCTTTATGTGGAACTTGGGAGTGACAACCCAACTGTTCAAACCAGTCTTTAAATATCAAAATAAGTACTTCCACTGAAATGGATCAACAGCTTTCCTTTGAAGCAAAAACTTTTGACAACTTACACCTTATGATGCAACTATGTTCTAAAAGTCTCCATCTGTGCAGAACAAAACACTTCAAGGTTATTTCAAAAATAAATGCTTCCCTTTATGAAACAGACCTTTTTGACAGCTATGGAACAACAACAACAACAAAACAGTACTGGCTTTTACAAAATATTAGGAACTCTCCACTAAGTTATGATCTTAAGAATATCTTTCTTCAGGAGCTCTTTACATTTATTTGATTATGATATTAATTTCCTTAAAGGAGCTGCAAAATTGTTCATGTTTTATGTACTAAGTGAATATAGTTTTTAAAAACAAATGAAGAAATGACAAATTTTTTTTTATTGTTACAAATAATTACCTTTGTGCTTCCGTAAGAAGTCAATGCTCTTCTGCAGTACAGTGGATTTATCCATCTTCCGAGCATTACCTGGAAGCATGGAACCCAGCTCTTTGATAAGTACATTAAACTGATCTCGACGTTTCTTTTCAGACTTGTTTCTAGACACTCTGAAAAACAAAGTATGAAACTTTCTTATAATAAGCTGCATACTACTGATACATGTACTAATGCTCCTGATGCAAGCAGCCCCTGAAGAGTTTCTGCTGTGAGGACTGTCACCACCACCACCTACTCTGTGTCTCAGACACCACTTTTGAAGGGTGGCTTCCTCCTCCTCGTGAAGCGGTGCAGCTAAGCCTTTGGAATACAGCACCCTTTCTACAAAAATACAAATCACTGAACCACAGTTAGAAATCAACTTACCTGAGAATAACAGTAAAAGAAATGCTGTTGAGTAATATGGTTATTTATAAAAGAACCACATTTTTATTGTTTACCAATCGACCTAGTAAGTTAAAGCATACAAGTGTATGACATTTCTTAGCTTTATAGAACTTTAAACCTTACCTTTTTGCTTTATCTTTGTCATCTTCTTCCACCAGCCCATCAAAAATGCTTCCATCATTTCTGAAAGGAAAGAAAATTGAAATAAATAAATAAATGTTGGAGTGTAAACTTTCTCTCCTGTGGAGTCCATTCACAACAAAGGAATGGGGGCAAAGAGCTCAGTATCTCCTTTTCATCAAGAAACCAAAGCACTGTTTTACTATGATGTCTCAGAAAGACCATCATCAACAACTTGAAGCCGGGTCTGCTGTAAGTTCTCCTTGTGGGGCATTTACTAAAGAGAAAGCTAAAAAACTTACATTTCTGACACAAGTCAGAGGAGTTTCAGACTATTACTACTGAGAATGTACAACCCTATGCAAACATTTAATTGAACACTACTTAATTTTATTCTTTTATACTCCTGATTATTTGCATTTCCTTATTCTTTTGAAAACATAAGAGGACATATAGGACTTATTTTTACTTATTGGCAACTTCTATTCCAATTATTAGAAATATTTATAGTGAGAAAGTACATTTTTCTTAAATACTTGGGTATTATTAATGGAAGAGGGCTGGGGAATACGCTAGACTTCATCCACATATGTAATTTTATAAATCAATATCCATGTTACACAGTAATTATTCATTATATTTACTTCCTCACAAAGTATCACATAACTTCTCAGGCTCACAACTGTCCACATACTGCTAAAGTTACTAAAATATCAAAATGAGAACACGTGAAGATGCTTCAGTATGCTTCATACAGCACCTCTGCTTCATTTTCTTTTCTTTTAAAAGTCAAGTCAAAACTGCTCTTCTGTTTTCCAAAACTTCTGCAAAATGGACTTTCACATTTTATTTCTCTCACTTTTTGTGTGTCCTGGTTTGAGTCAGAACAGAACTCATTCTGTTCAGTGATTTTTTTAACGGCATGTTTTTGCAGACAGTGTCTGCTACGAGCAGCGATAACGCTCGATGTTTAGAGTTACTACTAAGGACTGGTGGGCAGAAAAGCTTTTGCTTATACTTGCTCCTATAGAAACCAAGGTCACTGTTAAATCTTGTATGCTGCGTTGGGTGTGCAGAAAGTAAAAGGCTGCACCTGCAGGGAGGAGCCAACAGGACAGGTGACCATACACTGACCAGCAAGGTGTTCCATCCCACACACATCATATTTGGTATAAAGCTGAAGGAACACAAGGGTCAATCTCTCTTCCTTTATGACTGGCATCTGAGGAGGACTCTGTCCATTGTGCCTTTGGTCCCAATCCATGAGTTCCTGAATTCCATTCCTATCTGCCGCTGAATCCAATTTGGACTCTGGGGGAGTTTGATATTTGTTTCTATATATTTCATTATTTTCCTATTAGTATTTTCTTTTTTGTCGTTACTGTTTCATTAAAGCTGGTTTAGGCTTTTTTCCCCAACCCATAAATCTCCTTCCCTTATTCCCTTTCCCTTCTGGGAAGGGAGAGCAGTTAATAGAGAGCATCTGTCGTTTGTTTAGTGGCCAGGCTGGTCTCAACCCATGACAGATTCACTGATGCCAAATATGGGGCAAATCTGGGCTCTGACAGATTGTCCAGATAGTTCAAATTCCATCTCAGTTAAGAGAGTCTCAGATTTTTTACTCTGAGAGTCCGGAAAGGTTAGAAATTAGAACAGGCCACTCACATCACAGCGTAACTCTGACATGACAGAGGAAAGTGCTGTACGCACTGTGTCGTTGTTTGCTTGTTATTACTCTTTATTTGTGCTTTCTAAGGTCAGAGCCCTGGGTGAAAGGGGCAGTTTCGCTGCAAGTGGTTATTGCTGATGCGTGCTGGGATCAATCGGGCAGCGAGATTTCCCGAGTGCCTCGGGCGCCACATACCGGATTTTGGTACTAATTACACTTCCAGTTTGACCTCGGGAGATCCGACTTCTCTTCTATGCCCAGCTGGCTCTAGTAGATTCTGTGGATTTCAGATATGGTTCCCAACATATCACGTTTTTGCTCAAGTTTATTATTGATTTTCCTGACCGGTGCAGACACGGGTGTTACACAACCGCCTCAACTCCCACAGCGGCTGCTGCTTCAGGAGCAGGCACTGTGGATACCTGGACCCCACAGGCCCTTGCCACACTTGCTGCAGCTACTCAGACCCCACAAGCCCCCTACAACAAGCACTGCAGCTACTCCCGACACTGAACACGCCAACTCCGACAAGCTCCACAGCTCCTCCGGTTCCTACAACAAGCATTCCCGCTACTCCAGCTCTGACAGCAAGCACTGCAGCTACATAGTCACCACGGCCACTTCCACTCAATACCTAAACGAAGTCAGACTGCACAGTGAAAGAAGATCTGGGAGAGGGTCTTTCTAAAGGAAAACCACTGGAGAGGGAGGAGTCGGAACCAGAGGTGATTGTCCAAAGTTGATCTGTGAAAGCGTTGCGAAATACGATGAAGGACTTCAGCCATCATGAAGGTGAGCCACTTACAACCTGGGTGCTTTGATGCTGGGATAACGGGGCCAATAACGCAGACACGGTGAGTAGCAAAGCCAGGCAGTTGGGATCCCTGGCCAGAGGCTGAGGCATTGACAAGGTGTTTGGGAGAACGACCAACACTCTTGTCTTTTGTCTCTTGTCAGACGTAAAGAGCAGGTATCCCTTTAAGGATGACATCAAATGCCACCCAATCAAACGGACCACCATGGAAAAAGGCATTAAGTACCTGACAGAACTGGCTATGCAACAGGTGATTTATAGTGGCTGGGGTGTAATCGTAGACTCTGATGCAATCCCATACCAGCAACCTATGTTGCAGAAGTTTGTGGCAGAGTGCACCATGGATATATTCCCACACAGTATCAACAATGATCTGAGAAGAGATGACAAGACACTGACTGTGAAGTGGCTAACAGTGTACGACAGTATGAAGACAGTCCCTCTGGTTCCCTGCAGGCCCATGATTTGAATAAGGAAAAAGTGGCTAAGGAAACCAAACAATTGTTTGAAACACTATTCCACGAGGGAGGATAGATCCTATTCTTCCCCTGAGTGGATCTACATTAGGAGAAGATGCTCTCCTACAAGACCAGTTAAAGAGGAATGGTACAAGGTGCCCTGTGGTCTCTCCTGTCTGAGTATGGAGAGCATATGAGTAGATGGGATGGAAAACCTACCTCTGCCCTACAAACACAAGTATGCCAGTTACAAAATAAAACAACAAAGTGTTTTTCCAGGAGCGGGGCTGCTCCAGTCCACTGTTAGCAGTGCTCTGGTCCAAGTAGATGGGCCTCAGATCTGAATACAAGTAGGAGGAAAGAAAATGTAATCCATGTAGTCCGCACAAATCCAGTAAACCACATAAACCCTGTAAACCACACAATCCCAGTTGTCAATAGCAGCACTACCCTCAAAATTAGAGGGGCCTGGCCTCCAGCCAGGTGGAGAGGGGCAAGCCAGTTTATTGGATTGTATGGATTCAATGGCCTGGCACGTTTGAACCACGAAATTATAAAGCCCTGGTAGACACTGGTGCATAGTGCACCCTACTGCCATCGAATCATCAAGGGGCAGAATTTGTCATTATTTCTGGAATGACAGGGAGACCTCAAGAATTCACTGTATTTGAGACTGAAGTGAGCCCAACTGGGAACAAGTGGGAAACGTACCCTATGGTGTCTGATCCAGACGCCCCGTGCATCCTTGGCATAGACTTCCTCAGGGAAGTGTATTATAAGGACCCAAAAGGGTATCGATGGGTCTTTGGTGTAGCAGCTGCAGAGGCTGAGGACACTGAACAGCTGAATGTCTTGCCTAAACTTTTAGAGGAGTCTGCAGCTGTGGGGCTGATGAGGGTTGAAGACCAACAACAGGTACCAACTGCTACTAAAACAGTGCATCAACAATAATGTACCAGCCAAGACTCCATGGTTCTCATCCATAAGCTGATCTGTCAGCTAGATGGCCAGAGAGTGGTCAGCAAGGCTCACCCTTTAAGAGTCCTATAGGGCAGGTGCAAAAGTCTAATGGAGATTAACAGCAGATTCTTATGGTCTGAATGAAGTTATGCCAGCAATGACTGCTGCCATATTGGACACATTAAAATGCCAGTACGAACTGGAGTCAAAGGCAGCTAAGTGGTATGTCACAACTGCCACCGCTGATGCATTTTTCTCTATCCCTATAGCAGCAGAATGCAGGCCACAGTTTGATTTCAGTGCAGGAGGCATCCAGTACACCTGGAATCGACTGCCCCACGGGTGGAAACACAGCCCTACCATTTGTCATGGACTGATCCATACTGCACTGGAAAAGGGAGGAGCTCTGGAACACATAATACATTGATGACATCATTGTGAGGCGTAACACAGCAGAAAAACTTTGACTGAAGTAAGAAAATACTCAAAATTCTTTAAGATGTTAGTTTAGCTATAAGAAGAAGCAGGGTCAAGGGACCTGCACGAGAGATCCAGTTTTTGGAAACTAAATGGCAAGATGGACATTGCCAGATCTCAATGGACATGGTTAACAAAATGTCCCCACCAACTAACAAAAAGGAAACACAAGCCTTCTGAGGCACTGTGGGGTTCTGGAGAATGCACATTCCTGGTTACAGTCAGACTGTAAAGCCTCTCTCTGAAGAGACCTGAAAGAAAAACAATATTAACTGGGGTCCTGAATAAAACCAGGCATTTGAACGGGAAAACAGACTGTACACTAAAAATGTGCTCTACACCACAGCCAGGAATAATGGTCCTACCTGGAGCCTCTGGCAGAAAGCAACAAGGGAGACTCAAGGTTGACCTCTAGAACTTTGGAGTCGAGGATACAAAGGCTCTGAGGCCAGCCACACTTCAACTGAATAAAAAAATTATTGGCAGCAAATGAAAGAGTTTGAGCTGCTTCAGAAGTGACTGGTACTGAAGCACAGCTCCTCCTGGTGCCACGATTACCAGTACTAGGCTGGATGATCAAGGGTAAGTTTCCTTCCATTCATCATCTCACCAGTGCTACGTGGAGCAAATGGGCTGCATTAATCACACAGAGAGTTTGAATAGGAAATCTCAATCATTCAAAAAACTTAGAAGTGATCATGAATTGGCCAGAAGGTAAAGACTTTGGAGGGCCACCAAGAGCTGGTGACACGTGCTGAAGAAGCCCTGTCATATAATCAGTTACCAGATAATGAACAGCAGTATGTCCTATTCACTGACGGATCTTGCCATCCTGTAGGAAACCATCAGAGATGGAAAGCTGCTGTGTGGAGTCCCACATAACAAGCTGCAGCAGCAGCTGAGGGAGAAGGAGAATCAAGTCAGGCTGCAGAGGTAAAAGCCATCCAGCTGGCCTTAGACACTGCTGAAGGAGAAAAGTGGCAGGTGCTCTATCTCTACACTGAGTCATGGATGGCTGCAAATGCCTTGTGGGGGTGGTTAAAACAGTGAAAGCAGAGTAATTGGCAACGCAGAGGTAAACCTGTGTGTGCTGCTACATGGTGGCCAGATACGGCCACCCAGCTAGAGAAACCAGTTGTAAAAGTACATCATATAAATGCCCATGTACCTAAAAGTCAGGCCGCTGAAGAACAACAAAACCACCAGCAAGTGGATCAGGTTGCTGAAGTGTTCCAGACAAACTGAGACTGGGAAACCATTTTTAGCTCAATGGTCCCATAACACTTCAGGACATCAGAAAGAGATGCAACATACAGATGAGCTTGTGACCAGGGTGGGGTAGATTTAACTACGGATGCTATTATGCAGGTTATCCGTGACTGTGAAATACGCACCGCGACGAAGCAAGGTAAACGGTTAACATCTTTGTGGCATGGGGGAAGATGGTTAAAACAAACATTTGGGGCAGCCTAGCAGATCTGTTTATCTCACACGCTTCAAAATCTGCCAGGGTGCTACATGCTTAGAATGGTGGAAGCAACCACAGGATGGGTGGGAATATATCCAGTGAAGCAAGCCACCACCCGGAACGGCATCCTCAGCCTGGAAAAGCAGATCTTGTGGTGACATGGTATTCCAGAAAGAACTGAGCTGGACAATGGGACTCATTTTGAAAGCAAACTTCTAGGCAATTGGGCCAAAGAACACAGTATCAAGTGGGTGTATCAAAACCCCTACCATGCACCCACCTCTGTAAAAACTGAACGATACAATGGACTGTTAAAAAAAACTACTCTGAAAGCAATGGGAGGTGGAACCTTTAATAACTGGGACAAACATCTAGCCCAAGTCACTGGTTAGTTAACACCAGTGGATCCATCAGTCAATGTGGTCCTGCTCAGTCAGACCCATTACACAGCAGAATGGGATAAAGTCCCTGTGGTATATGAAAAGAATTTGTTGGGGAAAACTGTGTGGGCATTTCCTGCTTCAGGCAAAGGCAAGCCTGGGATTGATTTTGCTCAAGGACCTGGAAGTACCTGGTGGGTGATGATGAAAGATGGTGAGGTACAATATGTACCTCAAGGGAATTTAACTCTGGGTGAGAATACTCAGTTTAGAGCTGTACGATGTTAACTGCTACATAATACTAACAGTGTTCAGTGTGTGTCTTTCAGGCTAACATAGTGGTGATGACAGGAGCTAGCTTCATTGAGTGACCTCCAGTAATTTCTCTGTGGTGAAACCTGCAACCCGTGGGCACAAACTGCCACAAATTCCATACCATCTTTCCTGCCCTGAGAGACTGCTAGGATAGATGGAATCCCAAAATCATGAACTAAATGAACTTTACTTATATCCGTAGAAAGCTACATCATAAATAGAGATAGGTATGATGTAAATGATATGGACTAAGAGGTGGAATGTTCTGGTTTGATCTAGAACAGAACAATTCTGGTTCAGTGATTTTACTTTTCAGCTGCGTCTGTTCTAACTGCACTTTCTAAAGTTAATGGCATATTTTTGCATACAGTGTCTGCTTCTGGCAGTGATAACACTCAATGTTTAGAATTACTACCAAGGACTGGTACGCAGAAAGGCTCTTGCTTATACTTGCTGCTATAGAAACCAAAGTCACTGCTACGTCTTGTGTACCACATGGAAGCACTGTGAGAAAAAGGTTCCTAAGAAAGTAAAAGTGTCACAGTTGTGGGGAAGGGCAGATAGGTGACCCAAATCTGACCCACAAGGTATTTCATTCCATATACATCATATTCAGTACAAAGCTGAGGGATCACAAGGGTTAAGCTCTCTTCTGTGGTCAGTGTCTGCCTTCAGTCCCAATCCATGAGTTCCTGAATCCGTGAGTTCCAAAATCCAATTCCAGAATCCAGTTCCCTATGCTGCTGAGTCCAGTATGGACTCTGAGGGAGCCTGATATTTGTTTTCTATATATTTCATTATTTTCTTACTATTACTATTTTTTCTTTTTATTTTAACTGTTTCCATTAAAGCTGTTTTAGGAATTATTTTTTTTCTAACCCATAAATCTCTCTCCCTTCTTCCCTTCCCCTTCTGGGAAGGGAAAGGGGTTAATAGACAGCATCTGTCATTTACTTAGTGGCCAGACCAGCCTTCAAGTCCTGACATACTGTCTGCTTTCAGTCTATTTAGTGCTCGTCCACACTATTAGACTTTTTATCATCCTAATGTTTCCTTCCCCTAAGACAAGTAACCCTCTTTCTAAAAAGCTAACCTCATCTCTCTGATTTGTAACTGAGAAATAATCAAGCAACTGTACATTACAATAAGCAGTGCTGTTAGGAAGTAGTTATTTCGTATGCTACTACAGAACCATAAAGGTTTTAAAAGGAGTGAAATGCCACAAAGCTTCACTGAAAAAACTGACACGTCTAACAATCATTTTAAAAGTTTTACCCTTTGCTTTTTTTTGTTATTTATTGTGATAGGGTTTAACTTTCTGTGAAATTAATGCAAGTTTCATTTCCTGAAGTCTCAAAAACAGTAATACACAAAATATTAAGGACAGATGTTCACCTAAGCTGCTAAGAAAGTCCAGCTCAAGGAATCAAGTAGAAAACGTGTCTCAGCTATTACTTTTCCCTTGAAATAGGTTAGCAGGTCACTTTACTATCATCTGCAGCATCACTAATTGTTTAAATGTATTTGTTTTCCTTAATCAAATATTGAAGTACTAAAAAAATTTAAGTACACGTTAAAAATCAGCTCAACTTGCACAGGTGCTGTTCCATGGCTGAAAAAAAAAGTAATACATCTTAAGATTAATCTCAAACAATATAAATCAGTATTTCCTGTGACTACAAAACAGCACATCTACCAACTACCAAAATACCGTTGTCAAAAATAGCCAAAATCTCAATCCTCCTTTTTTTTTTTTGCATACATTAATATTCTCTGTATATTAACCATAGGAAAAGGGTTATTAAATAAAGCATCAAACAGTTAATTGCCCCAGAAAGGCTCAGGATCTTTTAACATACCTGTCTGCAATGGAGCTCATTTTATGGGTGCTTATGGTAAAAAACATAACATATCACACTTTAGTCTTGTGGTAGACATTTGTACGTTTGCCTATAAGGGAAGGAAAAAATACCATAATGTGACTCTGCAAGAAAAAACATGTTCTTAGAGCACACTGACATTTTCATTCGCTCTATAAGCTGCTCTTAATCTTCCCATCTTTTCCAACCTGCTGCTCTGCCCTTCTACCTTCTCTAATACAGTCTCCATTACCATCATAACCTGGATTTCAATATCCCATTTTATGTGACAGAGTTCAAAAGAACACTGTTTTATTAAATGCCGGGATAAATAAGCTGGACTAATCCAATATAAACTTTTTTTTCTGAGTCTGAATGCAGATACAGCTTTTCATTTGTATTTTAACTTTTCATAATTTTCAAGGTTGCACAGATGTAAAATACAATCCTCAATAGTAATACATTCTAATTTGAAATTGTGCAAATACAAAGAATTTGGATAACGTGTTTTACAGCTATAATTTATTTCTTACTGTATTTTTTTCTTGAGCATATTACTAAAATAGACACGTGAAATGGCAACAATTAGATACCCATTAGAATATAATCTCCAGACAGTGAGAAAATTAGTTAACCTGCCCATTTTGGAAAGCAGTCACTTATTCATTACAAAGTTTCAGCAGGAAGTTTTTCATTTTCCAGCTATAATTATGATTTTTAATAAAGCTTGTGAATGAAATATTAATAGTGAAAGAAGGGAAATAAAATTAAAACACTTAATTCCACAAGTACCTACTTTTAGGTATCCAAAAATTACAAAATTACACTGGTTATGGAAAGGCTGAAAGTCAAATATAAACCAATACAATTGAAGCTTTTTCTCTGATCTAGAGAAAAAGTCAGTTGTCAGAGGCTGGGCAAATAAAGCAGCAAGATTGTAACATTGTCAGTGATTAAGGAAGGACTGCATGCAAGAAGTTTTATATGAGCTGAACTTGCAGATCCTAGGGAATTTTTACAAACTTAGAAACTTAATAGTAAAAAGGCACTGCATTTATTTCAAAAGAGCTGGGTTTTGTCACTTTAGTGACTCTCAGTTTCTGAAGGATTTGTCTGTTTCTGGGAGTGCCAAGTCCACTGGAACTTGCAGTGTTAGCACCACAAGAAATACAGCAGCAAGGCCATGATCCAGACAGTCTGCAAAATGTTCAAGGAAAATCTTATCCCAGTTTATATATACATATATATATATATATGTATATATATGGAAACTGAGGAAAAGCACTTATATTTCAACCGAACTGTCTCCGAGTCTACAACAACCTCATACTATGTAGGTTTGCTTCATAAGACTAGTATTTTTCCCAACGAAGTTTCTTGAGTGCATTAGGAAAGTAAATAGAAGAGCTGTGCTGCAGCACACTCTCTTTCAAGGTACAAGTTTTGCCAAATACCCCATGAGCCCTCTTACCCACTTCTTCAATTAATATGGTGCAACTTCACCTTGCCCTTACTCTCCAAAATCTAGTGCTCTGAAGACATGCAGGAAACAAACCACTCCTTCACTCCAGTTCTTCAAAATAACAATTGCACTGGCCATACTGACAAATTAAATTCCCCAAATTAGTTGGCCAAGTTTTATGAAGCAATGGAGTTGCACTATTTGAAAGACAGACAGAAATGGCACGAGGAAATCAAAGTATGAAGAAGGGTTTGTTTGATTTTTTTTTTTCTTTGTCAAAAGCACACAACAACAGAGAGGTTGCTCAGCAGTAAACTAAACTACCATCACTGGCATGGAATTTAGTTTAAAGACACCAAGTAGAAACTTGTTTTCATTTAGCTTACACGGTATGCACTAATTACCCTTTTAGCTCTGTGTTAATGTTTAAATGAATTTGGTACCTAACATTATAGGGACAAAGAGTAATATGAAAATTTGTAGGACAAATGATATATTGTTCCCTTCATTTGCAAAAGAAAAGTACACGTAGAGCTAAACACAGAAAACTTTCACCTGTCACATAACTGACACCTTCAATATGCAGAATCAGAATTTAGAAGTCAATATTTTCACTTTAACAAAGCACACAATTTCTACAGTTCAAGAAAATATTTAGTTGGTACAGTATACAGATCCTATCTCAGAATTGTCAACTTAGGTTTGGTATTCAAGACAAACAGTTGAAAGAACTTTTAAAAGACTACAGGACATGCACCTGTATTGCATTTGTTTCTCACTTTTCATGGTCTGACCCATCTGTCTTTGCATCCAAATTTGGAAGACACTGAACATTCTCAGTGCTTACACATGCCAATCGATAAGACTGCAGAGCGAATTACAGTGAAACCAGTCAAGTTTAGAGCAAACACTACAGAAAACAAGAACTATGTCTATTTCTAAAATTCCAATTCAGTCGTGTTCTGGAGAACAAAAGACACAAGAATACAGTTTACCTTTTACACTTTGGGACTTGTTAAAGTGTGAGATTTAGGGATGAAACCTGGTTCCTTTGAAGAACAATGTGGAGTTAGATGTATCCTCTTCTGCAGAAAAGCATTAAATTCTCAACTGTAAAAAAAAAAAAAAAAGGAGTCTTATAATCAATGAGTTTTTAAATGGTCACTTGTTGCTTTGTTTTTTAATCAAAAAGCATTCATTCCAAGAAGAGTACATTATAAATACAATATTCTACTTATTAAAACTATCCCAATTCCATCTCTGCCTCAAGCTATCGCTCCATGCCTATCTTAAGCTTGAATTTTTACTTTTGAATTTGGTATCACTCACACCATCTCCATCTTCACTTTCACCTTCTACTTTCAAAGTCTATCTGTATACCATTATTTAAACCCCTTTTTTCACTGAAACTCTTACTTGGGTCCCTCCTGGCTTTCTCAGTTAAGTGTTCTCCTCTCCAAGTCTCTAAAATTGCCACTCTCAGGACTACAGAATGTGCAGAATGCTGCTGCTGGCAACTAGCAAAGTTGCCCAGCTGCATTACTGCTACTCCCTCAGACACAGTCATTAACCCTTTCTTTGAAAACTTCAAAAACACTATCAAGAATGTGTTCCAAACTGACCTCTGTATATTAAAAAAAGCTCAGCACCAGTATAAGCCATCACCAACTCCCAGTCTCTTTATATCCCTAATTTCATTTATTTACAGTTTCTTCCTTTGAAGAATGACAACTCCCACATTTTAAAGTTATATGAAATAATTTTTTCTCTCAACTTTATCCTGTTTCTACCTGCCTTGCTTACTCTTCCTAAAATAAAAGGTATTCGCTTTACAGCGTACTTCACCACTTAAAAAAAATGTTTTCAGGCATATTAAATTCTAAAAAGGAAGCTGGGATCTAAAAATTAATCTTATGCTAGTCAAATTCATGAATGAATTTTATTGCAAACATCAGAATTACCTATTATTTTATTAGAAAAGTTAAGTTTCTCCTTCCCATGCACCTAACAGAGACTCTTAGAGGTTAAAATACAGATGGAAATATTAACATAGGAAGGCAAAGCACAGCAGAGCAATCTGCCAACAGGAGAAAAACAATTACAGCATGATTCAATGAAGCCACTCGTTCTGGTCTGGCCAAATAACCTGCTGGCCCATTGACCTACTTTTTTAGGTGCTTACAGCCTCCTCTCCTGTTTTGTTCGGTTTGACAAGTGCAAACATTAATAGTGACAAAGAGTCGCATGGAAGTCTAGGTTACAGAGACTGCAACAGGAAACCTCTGTTTTTAAACTGCTCCGAGTCGAACAACTCTGCCAACTCTCCCACCCAGTTCCTAAGAAGAGTTGTAATGAGGAAAATTTTACATTCACCTCTGTAGGATATAGAGGTGTATATAAAAAAAAAATAAATTAAAAATAAAAAAATGACAATTAAACACTTTAGACAAACTCAGAAGGGTATTTGATCATGTCTAAAACAAATTCAAAAGAAAAGGAAATTTTCAAGGGTATTCCAAAAAGGGATTTTCAGATGAGGAGGGAAGGAATACGTTTATGTCATAAATGAAAATGAACAAGAGCAAAACTCAAGCTAATCCCAGGGGAAAAGCTTTTGTAACCAACACTCCATAGATCTCTTAACTCGGTGGAAATGGCACGTGTGTGAAAGCCAGCAGAAAGGTTAAGACGTCTACACTTCAGCATTGTCAGCCCCAAGTGTCCAAAGGTCACGGGTCTGTCCCCACAATTCATGAGATTTTTTTTAAAATACGATGAATTATGTGTATTTCTCTCTAGATACTGTGTCACTTCTACACACTCGGGGCATGGTTTTGTACTTTTCTGCAGCCAAGGTGGCTAGAAACTTACTATGTTTAAGAAAGCTAAGGTCCTCAATCAAAACCTTAGCTGCTGCTATGGATATACAAACTATTAACACAAAACATTGCCCAATCCGTAGGAAAAGCACAAAAAACTAGCAACACTGCAACTCCTGCACTACGCTGACTTACCGCCACCCACTGAGACGCAGGAACTTATTGCTTGGCCCAAGAAACTCTTGAGGAAGTCAGAGGGTAAAAAGCCACAATCCAACCTAAGGTAATAGTGAAAAGTTCACACTGTCTGATACAACGTTGCATGTTTTAAGACTGGAACGTTTCAGTAACTTCAGTCCAATTGCATTGTCAATACTCATACGCACACTGCTGATAGTAAATGTTAAAAACAAATCTGAAGACTGAATGAACTGTGAAATTACGTTCCAGTGCTCATGACATGCTCTGTCAGGGTCAGGACTGGTCTGAAAAAAACTGGATAGGACAACAGTCAGCACATTGCCTCTACTTAAGTCTGTGTGTACTCAGTGACTGAGAGCCCTTTGTCTCCAGCACTCCACCTTAATGGTAACATTGCTAGGTATTTTTGAGGAAGAATCAGTATTACCCTTTTAGTGTAAAAAAAAATATATTTTTATATAAATGTCTTGATCTCAGAAGTAATATTTTCATGATTTTACAGATTACAGCCCTCGTACACAATTAATGTGGGATGACATGTACTAGTAAAACAATTAATTTCACTCAGGAAAGATCACAGGAAAAAGAAAAGAAACAATATAGTTTTCCAACACTACAGTTTCTTCAAACAAAAACAGATTAACTTAATACAACCTGATCTCTGTGCTATAATCCTGTCTTTCCAGGGGCACGAACAGAGATCCATCCATTACCTCATACCCAGAACAGTGCAGCACTATCACTCATGTTTTCCATTTTGCTCCAGGAGTTTATCTCCTGTCCAACCATTTTTTGGCTTTTTTGCTTTTGAGGAAGAGGGGAGGATAAAGGGAATAATTTGCTGTTGCTTAGTTCCTCTCTAGTAACCACAGAGTTGTATAGAAAGAGATCTTTACACAGGTAAAGCAAAACCTGCTCTCTCAGCAGCTACAGTTTGGCCTACTAGAACAGGTTTCAAGATGCTTGCTCCCTTGCTTGTAATGGTATATGCACCAACAGAAAGGAAATCAGGGTAATGACTGAAAGAACCCTTCTCGCTAATCAAGGGCTATTTGTTACAATACTATGGTTTTAGAACTGATATATGCCTCTCTCATTTTCTCATCAAAATAAATAATAATAATAATAATATAAATAAATAATAAAAAGGGTAAAACAAAGAAAAATATCAGAAGACAGGCCTGGAAGGAATTTCAAGAACTCTGCAGCTGAGAAGGTTCTTCTAGCAGCTGGGTATAGTCATATATTGCAATCTTTTCTCCACCACATTAACAAATCAACTGTAATCTTGGTCTGTACTTCTAGAAGAGAAGAAAATTTCTGAGCGGACACGAGTAGCCTGCTCTGGCAGAGCAGCTTCCTTAGGTCCATTACCCTTGCAGGGAGTAGACAAGGACACATCTGTGTGCAATATAATGAGGAAAGGGCAGTCGGACAGATGACTGGTGCTGTGGATTGCCATTATCAAAATAATTCCTCCTGGTCCTGAGGGACTTTAGGGAAAGATGGTAAGTCCAAGCAGCCTACAGGAGAGATGAACTGCCTGGTAGGAGGCCTGTTGCAGTAGTGGTCACAGATATCACAGATTCAGTCAAGTTATAATGGCACTTGAAAGAGTGCATGCTATTTTCCCCCAGACCTATTTGCACACAGTCCAAACAAACAGCAGCAGTTGGAAGAGCCTAGAGATCACCAGGACTAATAGACAGTGGAGTAATCACAGAGGTAAAAAGAGGACAAGTTTTTAGAAATGGTTTATCAGACAGATATGTCCGTGTCTACTCCCTGCAAAGGTAATGGATCTAAGCGAGCTGCTCTGACAAGTCTACCTGACAGTGACTGTGAATAATATCTTCATAGAAACATGGATGATGAGGATTAGAGAAAAACACTTCTCTCCTGCATTCTTCATATATTAGACTGTTCTACCTCAGGAGAGAACTCTGTTCGGTAACTTGGGACCAAAGGCAGTTTGCTACTTCCACCTCTATAGCTCATAGTTAAAGAAAACACCACTGCCTACCTCTCTGTTGCAGAGCATCTGGGTTGATCTCTGCTTGACCAGCTGTTGTGCTGCCACTCTTTTTGTGGCTTCGTGTACACTTGAGACTTGGCATACCTGAAGAACAGTACCCCTCTACAAAGAGGAGCAGGAACCTCTTAATTCCATCTGCCACTGCTGGATCCGTAACAGGGAACCATAAGCTTGTATAGTATCTGCACATCAAAAATACAATTTAGCTCATAGCCAAGCCTAGCTGAAAAATACACCTGCCTCCTTCAATGGTGCTTAACAAGAAAAACCTCCCCACAGTACTTCACAGTATGAGTTTTAATCAAGGGAAGCCAACCTCTTCGTGTTACAATTCAAACCTGAAAATCTTCACGTCTCTGCAAATCTCTGTTTCCTTCAATGGGATTCCGGGCAGAAACAATCAGCGACCAGTCGGCTCAAGAAGAGATCTTAAATTAATGCTCACTATGCTGTGGAAAAAGTGCTGTAGATGGTGTAAAATCTGGAAATCTGCTCTCTCAAGAGGCATCTAAACTTGGTATATTTTACAACGAACAAATAAAATCCCAGCTTCCTTCTTCCAGGCTCAAACAGAACTGAGAAGGTAAGTAATTGACTTTTTTTTTTCCCTAAAGTTCAAAGGGGAAAAATACCACAAACACATGCTCAGGAGTTTAAATTCCAACTGATTACTAATTGTCCCAGAAAATTATCTGCCATATACAAACCAATATTTTTCTACAGAATAAAGATCACAGAACGTTACGGGTTGGAAAGGACCTCAAAAGATCATCTAGTCCATCCCCCCTGCCAGAGCAAGATCACCTAGATTAGCTCACCCAGGAAGGCATCCAGGTGGGTACCTGGTACCACGATACCAGAGCACGACCTGTTACCAAGATACCAGACCACGACAAAAAAAAAAGGAAAAAGTTTTCTGTTAGTACTGAGAAATCATCCGGTGAAAATTTGAAGGAAAAAACTCCTTCAAATACGGTACCAAGATGTCTGTCCTCAAGACAACACCACTTTGAAATGACCCAGCCAATTATAACTGTGCATGTTTATGAAAAAGAGCATTAGCAATTTTAAATGCTTTGTATCAGATATAGACGTTAGTTCAAACGATTTGTCTAAAATGGTTTGTCACATTTTCCTCAGAGGATAAATAATGCCAAGAATAGTAAGAAATCTAACCAAAGAGAAAACATTTATTAAATGCTTTATTCCTACACTGAAAAATACACATGAGAATTCACCAAAAAATGAGACAGATCAAAGAGTTAAACTTTTTTTTTCCTCTACCCCAATAATAAGAGGGAAGAATGTCTATAGAAAGTTAACCAATTTTTGAAAACTGTCCTGGAGGAAATCAGTTATCAAATTCAACAGCCAATTATTGCACATTCAAAGCAAGATAATGCCAAGTAAGTTCTTTTTCTTTACGAAAAAACCTTCTGCTCGGTGTTGATATAAAGTCATGTTTAAATTTGGAAAACAAGACCTGTGTCCAGCCCAGAGTTTACAATTATTATTACTGCAACAACACCTCGCTATCCACTACAATTAATCTTGCAGAAAAAACATGAACCTACACGACAGGTGAGCACCTAAACTGCCAGACTTTTAGTACAGATGTGTTGCAAGGTATGAAAAAGAGCTAAAAGCTGTTTTTGAAATCCACACAAATTAATCTTTCCAAAACTCTATTCTAGACCAGAAAAATGTATTAGCTTTTATGTCCAAATCACAGAATGTTTGGAGTTGGAAGGGCCACTTGCACTTTTTACATAAAGAGTACTGACTAATCTGGAAGAGCCTTCAGTCAAAATTTCTTGTTCTGTTCTCACTGCTGCATTCTACAATCTTCAGAAATCCAAGAAGTCAACAGATGGCCAAGAGGATCTGTAGGAAGTTATGCAAGTTATTTCTGCAGCAAATGCCTTTACAGTGAATTCAGGATGAATTTTAAGGATACAGCTACATGTCTTTAATCAGTTTCTCCCGATTCGTAATTCACCTTACCTTCTAAAGGACAATCAATTACTTCATATCAACAACTTACTCCTTTAAGACACCATTATCTAGCACATCCAGTAACATCTTACAGCTTCTCAGTTCAGCACACATTAAAAAGGGGTGGATGGTGCAGAAGAAAAGTGGCATGCCATGCCAGACAGCTCGGTGAAATGAACTCACAGAATCACAGAATGTTAAGGGTTGGAAGGGACCTCGAAAGCTCATCGAGTCCGACCCCCCTTCCAGAGCAGGTCACACAGGAACGCAGCCAGGCAGGTTTTTAATGTCTCCAGAAAAGGAGACCCCACATCCCCTCTGGGCAGCCTGGTCCAGAGCTCCATCACCCTCAGAGGGAAAAAGTTTTTCCTTATGTTTCTGCAGAACCTCTTGCGCTCCAGTTTGCGCTCGTTGCCCCTTGTCCTATCATTGGACTTAACAGAGAAGAACCTGGCTCCATCCTCCTGACACTCGCCCTTTATGTATTTAGAAACATTCATGAGGTCAGTATCCATTTATTCTTTTTAAACAGGAAACAAAGACTTATTAACTCACGGACAGGGTACTCGCCAAAACAGACTACGTACTTCCTCTGAACCAGTCTGCAGGTGAAGCATTACCACATTTAAGATAACAAGAGCAATATATACATAGACCATGCAAGTAACTCCATGGCTACAGGTACTAAGCACTTCACACCCTATTAGTTACTCGTATTTGTAAACACTTTTAGCAAACTCCTTGGTATAGCCAAAAGTTTACATAACGTTAGCCTTTGATCGTTGTTTTGACCGCTCATTTCCACATCCATATGAAATTCCCTCTCTCCTGCTAGCATTATTATCTGTGATCACAGAGTCAACACAGCCTCAGACTGGTCCTGCCTAAATCTAACCCAAATATTGTTTCATTCAGCTAAATCGACTACATTTGCTTCACCATATGGCTGCTCAAAAAACATGTTGGCACAGGGGAAGGGGAAGCAGTAAATCACCAGGTTAGACATCTTTCTGGCACTGCTGACATTTCATGCTGACCGTGTGTTAAATTACAACCAGAGGACAGAATTAGGAAAAATGAGATTAAAACCTGTGCTCAAAGAAACAAGCATTGTAGCTACAACTCGAGAAGTCCGTTTCACATTTAAACGAAACATCTGTACTCTCTCATGCATTGCTGCATCTCATGTGGCAACCCATGCAAATGAAAACTTCTGGAGGGAGTGAGGTTTGTTTATATACACTGATCAAGACTCATGGATCCAGAACTCGGCCTTAGAGTCCACGGGAAACTCAAGCAAAACATAAAGCAGGGGAATACACCTACCTGACGTGCTGCTAAGTAGTTACCAACCTACCTATCTAGCAAATAACATGTTAATTAGCATGAGGTGTGACTGAAGATGATCTTCAGTACAGATATTCATACAAGAGTATTCATTCATCTAAATGAATAATATGAAACTACGAAACTTTAATGAAAGTGATTTATACCAAGAGCAGCTGGCTTTAACTCTTGGAATTGTATAAGTGTACCAAATGGACATACATAGAAAACACCAGGACAGTTGCTAACAGCAGCACCTAAGAACAAGTGACAGGTGTTTCAGAAAGCTAGTATTTAATCTGAAACTTAATTATCTCTCTCACGTAGAAATGCAAACATGTAAATCACTAAAAATATTTAGTCCCAGGCATCTTTTCTTTTTCAAGTTGATTGCACAATCCTCAATTTGTGCAGCTGTGGAAGTGCTTCTGATGCTTAGATTTCCCAGTTCGGGTGACTCATGCACAGCTAAATTATGCTGTAAAGCATTTGTGAAGAGTGGACTGTTTGACTGCCTGGAAGAAGGGAGCAGGCAGTGCACTCCACTGGAAAGTGTCTTCAAAAAGAAAACCAGTGAGACCTCTCATTGACATTTCCGTAAGATGAGAAAATAGGAACATTTTAAGCTCCAACATTGAAATGCAGCCCGAACAAGCAGGTCCTCCTCCCCTCACCCCTTCCCCCTAGAGGTCTTGCACATCATCCTGGAGACCAGAAAGTGGTAACAAAGAATGAGGTAGTAGAAAAACAGAACAAAATAAAGGAAACCCTAGGGCACGCTGATTTTAGCGTAATCAAAAAAGATGTGGCAAAATACACTTCTGTATTACCACACTTACTGTTAGGTTCATAAGATCAACAACATTTAACAAAAGCAAGGGCTTATTTTTCTAAAATTCTAGTGCCTGCCAGAGGATCCTACGGTTTTGCCTGCAATAAACTACCTGTTACAGAAAAAGCAAGTTTATACGTTAAATATAAAGCCAATACTATAGTTACAGAATTCCAAACCCTGGCATTGCACTGCTCCTTCATTTCCTTAAACAAAACACTAGTTACTCTTTTGTTAGAACTTCCAATATAACAATCCAGGCTCAACTGGAGTTGCAGTGACTGCAAAAACCAAGATACAGGACAAGTCCTTCATATTACACAGACAAGAAGTGCCTTAATGGGAAAGAGAAAAAACAACAAATTTTGCAACTGGTACAGAGAGGAAATGTCTTCACTAAAAGAACGGACAAAATCAAGCTAGAAAAACTTCAATTTTGTTGTCCCTAGAAGCTCTTTGTGACACACTCAAGCACTCTGAGGACAGAAGCTAGGCCTCCTTTCGCTACCTTGCTGTAAGCAAGAATCAAAAGGAAATGGAACATCAGCCAGCATTTGGGCAATAACTGGACTTGCTCAGGCAGGAAAGGTGATGTGCTATTTTAACAAAGGGATAGTACTACAGGAACTAAGCACAAACAGCAATGCAGCAAGAGAAAAGCAGCATATCCAGTCAATTATAAATTCAATGGAATGTTACTGCAATCATTCTACATATATATTCTTATATATATGGGAATAAAGAAGAAAGAACATCTTAACTAAGCAAACGAATTTCTGAACATTCAGTAAACGCTGTTCAAAGGAAAACTACAGTTTGAAGTAGCACTGTAAGTAACATTTAAACAACTATTTTTAGCATTCGGTGTTTCTAAACCATTATACATTTATGCAGCTATCAAATTTGCTCAAACTCTTCCTTCCTTCTGAGCAGCAGCAGCATGCACTCCTCCTCTGTGGCTCGTTACTGCCAGGAGCATAAACTTTCAGAGCTTGTGCTGAGTCCATCAAACCTACTGATTTCACCTTCTGAGGGTCACCTGAGAAGCAACAAAAGACTACTAACAAATTCTTTGTTCCCACGGGTCAGTATGATCTTCCAAATGGTGGGCCCAATCAATTTAATTGTAAATTAAGTCGATTAATTATGATAACAATGCTACTCTTCAAGCACAGGCAAGTTCTGAAGGAAAGGTTTCCGGATACAGCAGACTGAATTAACATTCACAGCAAAAATTCTATTATTTCCCATTCCCCCAGCTCTTTCAAAAATATTTTAAGACCATGATATTGACAGAAACACATAAAACACAGCCGAGGAATTTCTACGCCAAGAATACCAAAATTGAGATAAGAAAATTTCCTGCTGCTACCAAATCTAAGAATTTTCAATATTAGGTTATAGGAAAAAACCAAAAGTCACAAATTCAGCTCCTTTTCGTATTTTTTTGGAAATTCAGAATCTGTCCTGATACTTCCATATAAACTTGAAAATTTTCAAATGAGTCTTTGAGGATATTTACGTGAGAACTATTAGTCCTTTTTATTATCTACAACACTCAACACAAAATGACACCAACTACTTGGGCCCATACTCACTACGTTTGAATGACTTTAAACTGTTCTCAGATTCTCTTCTCTTTACCACTTCTCAAGCTTGTCTGTCACAGAATGATCAGACCACACTATTTCTATCTGCTAAAACACATGTCTTGGTATGCTTACTTCTTGCCCCTCAAAGCCTTCTCTGCACTCTCAAGTTCTCAACACCTCCCAAATTAGCATCACCATATTTTATTTGCAAACATTTAGAACCTTCCCTTCCAGGTTGTTACTGAAGATGCTAAAATTAGCACTGCCTAGAAGACTGCCATTTCAATTAGGACCTAGTTGAAAATCCAGTTGCACTCGATGTATTTTGCAATTAGTATTTTAAATCAAAGCAAATGTGGTAATCCACCCCTTAGAGGCTCTTTTCCCACTTTAATAATAGGACCTGATGTAGATCATCCAGCACTTAAGTCCTAAAAAGTAACATAAAGAAAGTATTTATACAGAAAGTGTTTATAAAGGCATTGCAGCTATTCCAATTTTCAATTAATATACCTGTTATCAAAAATGGAAAACTAAAATTAGGTGTTATTTCCCATGGTAATTCTTCTCTGCTCAGAACACTGTGGATATGGTTTCAATTCCCTAGAATCTTGCTAGTAGCATATGTAAGATGGGCATCGAGGAATGGGATTCAAAAAGCTATCAGCATTCATAAGAAATCCTGAAAATACTATAAATTATTTGTTGAGGCCACATGCCACCAGGCTAATGAAGAGATCTGTATTACATTTAAGCAGACGTTAAGGCTTGAGCCAGTGCAGTTATGCCTACCACTGACAACTATGCAGAATGAGAATGAAATACTCATACACGCTTCAACACAACAATACGACATTTCTAAGATAAGATTGCTTAACGTAAGTAGGACTCTTCATAACTTGCTGGTTTACTCGTGTCACATTTTCTCTCTCAACATTTTTCTTCACTTTAAATTGAGGCTTGTACCTGCCTCAATGAGGCCTCGTCTCAAAGCTGCTATGTGAAGCAGCCAAGTACCAAATTTTGATTTCTACTTAATGCATTGGGGTTTGTTTTTTTTGAATAGAATCAAACCAGTTACGTTGGAAAAGACCTTTTAAGATCATCTAGTCCAACCATTAACCCAGCACTGCTAAACCCCCCACTAAACCATGTTCCTAAGCACCACATCCTAGTCTTTTAAATCCCTCCAGGGATGGTGACTCAGCTACTTCCCCGGGCTGAAGTGTGACATGGACACAGGGCAGTAATGATGGCTCTTTTAGACAGGATTATACAAACTGAATGGAGAGAGACTTAAGCTGAGGAGAATGAAAGATGCTAACTCGTGTAACATGTTTATACTAGTTACAACATGAGAGAATAGAACGACTAAAAACTATTTAAATGACACTGCAAGTAACTTGGTTTGAAAAAAACTCACTGGCTTTAATAAAAGAAAAAAGTTCTTCAAAATGCTGGTAATACTTGTGCTGCTACAACCTTAGATTTTATTTATTTTTTTTTTTATGATTTTATTAAGGGGCTCTTGTTTTAAATGTCCCTAGCGACAGAAATCTAACTTCAATCTTGGAAATTTCTGGAACAAATACTGAAAGCCAAGACCTAGATTCTACAAAGATCTAATAAAAAAGAAATGTAACTGAGCTGAGTCCTAATGATTGGCTTAGATATGCACAATATTACACTAGTAGTAAATGTGCAAAATTCATGGGACTCTCTGAACTTAAAATTACACGGGACAGATGAAGAGAACTCTTTCAAGTGTTATTTCAAGATAGAAAGATTTAACCTTGGCAATTAAATATTCCTTAAATTTTCAAAAACTTATCAACTGCCATCGATAACCTCAACTTGAGGAATTCAGTCTAGGGAGAAAACCAAACTGCTGATTCATGACAGCTCAGTTCACAGAAAGATGGTAATAACTGCAAACACCATCTCTTTTACATTTTTTGTCTTGCTTCTACTTCAGGACCACAATAAATACCGGACTTGTGGCGTTTTTTTCAATGCAGATGAGCAGCTCAAGAAAACACCTGGGGTAGGAAGTATATGCATTTTAGAATTCTATATAAAAATTATTAAACGAAAGAAATTTAAACAATTTTAAACGTTTAAAAATATTTAAACAATTTAAGAATATAAACAGAGAAGAAAAACAGATTAACTGATCAAAATTTCAGAAGGCAGTTACGATTTGGTCATTTGATTCCCTGTCCCTTGTACTATTTGTTTCCTTGGCTTATATTAAGAAAAGCTGCAAAGAACATTCGTGGCACTTTGAAAGCTGCAAATATTAGCACTGAAACCTGTAACGGGATTTGTAGAGTAGACACACATCACGGATGTTCATTGCCCTCATCTACTGACCTATAACCAAAGTGAACAGTTTTGGCTCTCTTTCCATTAGCAGGTAATCTGGAACAGCAGAAATGGATCAGTAGTTCAGAGCAGCTGGTACTGATACTCCTATGCTAGCTGTTCAAGAGGGTTTATTTTGGATTAGATTTCGTCTGGTCTCCAGAAGCAAACATCACCATCTCACAGGCCATTCCAAAATTTTCCAGGGATTTAAGAATTGATTCAGCCCCGTGCGTCATCGGTAGAGACAGACGAGTACTTTACACCTGCAGCAGAACTTACAAACCAGTTTCCTGGAAAAGGAATTTAGCTCAAACACCCTGAGCAGGTATGTGGTACGGGGAGATAACTGAAAGGTTTTTTTTCCGAAAGAGTATTAATGATCCAAATCAAAATGGTGATGCATGCACAGAAACTATATCCTACCTTTCCAAAGCAGGCTAACCGAAGCAGGTGTCACTTCACAAACAGAATATTTGAGGGCTCTGAAAGACTCTAGAAAAATTCTGTAAGCTTTTCTTTATAACTCCTCACCACAGTAAAAAAAAGAGATCATGGTACATGGCCAATCTACTGGCTACCACAAAAAGGATTTATTTCCCCTATCCCAGAATTTAGCAGAAGATATAAAACTGGATATACCTATCATTTTGACTTAATTTCTCTTTTCTTTGTTTTTTCACTCCACATTCTTCCCTTCTCCCTCCCTCCCCCCCCTCTTTTTAGATAATTTGCTTTCAGATTTGTCTCTCTTTTATTTATTTCCTCCTGTTACCGCTGCTACTAAATTTAGCAATAGAAAACTGAGGATTCTGGCATCTCTGAACTTTCAGACAGAGCTGTCAAGTGTTGTTTTTTACTGGGCAATTCAGCTGGTGTAGATGGACAAAGGCATACACGCACTACCACTGCGATTTAACTTGCCCTAACTCAAAATTTCAAAGCTGAACATGTGTTTGTTTCAAACCTTTAAACTGTCCAATGCTGAGCAACTACATGAGTTGAGAAAAATCAGATTAATGACACAGCAATATTACTCTCCTGCAAAACTGAAATTAGCCTGGTTCTAAACATCCTCTCGGAGATCAGCCACAAGAACAACACAGAAATGCTAAGGGAAACTAATCAAGCAACTTATGTTATGGAAGAACTTCATTACAGAAACATGAGATGAAAATATATTTGGCATATACACAGCTTTTTACCTTAGGAGTAAAGCCAGGAATATATTGCTTAATCTGTTTTTTTTTTTTTTCCCTTTATGAGCTATGTAATTTGTTTATATAATAATTTAATCTTCTAGATTTTAGGTTAAAAGCCAGAGTTTCTCTTAGCATGGTACATTATAAACAGGATTTTGTCACGCAGAGTTAACTCCTTAGCTGCTTAAAATACTGAAAATATTCAGAGACTTACCTAGTTTCACCGACATGCAGTCTACAACATCCAAGTAATTTTCCAGAGGATTTTTGGAAATGAAAGAACGGGCTTCACTCTGCGTTTGCTAAAATGGAGATGAAAAGAAAATCAGATCTCTTTAAAGCAATTCCTAAAGAAAACAAAGTCTCTTAAGAAAAAACAAAAAACAAACCGCAAAACAACATTATACAAACTCTCACAGGCACCTAAGTTGAAAAGATTGTCATTATACTTCAAATTTATTTCAGAAGCTTCCTTCTGTGTGCACATGTGCTCCAAAGCAAAGCTTTATGAGAGAGTAAAAAAACCCAATACTCTTCACAAAGTAAAGAGTAAGTAATTATGTATTTCATAACAAAAAAAAAGTCAGCATAAAATTTAATCAATATTAAATACAACTTATTCCACTGATTTTTTTAAACCCTATTAAGCAATTACAGAATCAATATGAATTCAATACATTTTTAATCCACAGAAATCTAAGATGCAATAAATCAATTAATTTACTCCTGTACTAAACAATAAGTAATCTCTTAGCTTGCTCAGAAACAATCTCTTTTTTTCCCTTAAATCTCAGTTAGGAACCAAGAGAACTTTTTCAGATCATTAGCTCTCTATACCTTATAAAGCAAATCTGTTGTAATGAGGTGCAATTATTCTTTACTGTGATAGGCAGAGCAGCCCCAATAATTAAGACTGTGACACTGCAACTGCCCTGCAATACTACAGTTCCCATTCCTTGCGGATGGGCTCTGACTGTGCTGCTGCTGCTATTCCTTATTCGCTGCATTTCTACAGCAGATGTAGAAGAACAAATCAGAATAAAAACAGCGGTTTCATTTCACAGTTCTCCTGAGTAAACGTGGTTTTGCACAGGTAGTGCCATGGGCCTGTTTCCAGAGGAGCACAGCAGCACTACTGCACGCACTCACACAGGTCAGTAAGAAACAGTACACCAACTTTCAAATTGTTATTCTCTTTGATTTCTACACATCTGTCTCAACAGTATTTTCTCTCTAGCTATTTGCTTTTCATGCTTCTATGAAAAACATTAAGGAAAAAAAGGTATTAAAATTTTTTTTATAAAACTAAATACAAAAGTTCTATAATTTAAGAACAATTTTAAACTAAGGATTTTCAGCACAAGTTAAAAAAAAAACAAAACACAACACTGAGGAAGAAACAAAAGTAAAAGGAGCAATGAAAAAGTAAAGGTGAAGGAAAATAGCCAAGAGAGAGCCAAGCAGTAAATAAAGCTGAAGTATGCCCTGGAAAACACAAATTCCTAACTAAAAAAGACAGGTACCTCATAATCTAAAAAGGTTACTTCAAAAGCAACACCAAAGACACTGAGCATGCGTAAGTTTTCAGGATGCTCAAAAAGAAGTATGTTGTAGCTTGTAAACACACAGTATGAATTGTTCAAAACTATTTTATTATGAACTGTTCTGAACAAAAGAACAGCAATAAAGAAGAAAAAAAACAAGTAATAGAGAAAAGTTGAATCAAAACCATGTAAGTTACGAAAATAACAGTACTGAATCAGCATTTGATGGGCAGCGTCAACAGCAGATGAGGACTGGGGTTAAGAAAAAGCACAAGGAGTGCAGAAGGAAGTCTCCTCACTCAGTGTTTCTACCCAACATTACAATGGACTGGAGGAGATCAGGCCTGCTTACCTCTCACAGTCCAGCTAGAACATGCTCTGTAGCTCTGTCTGGCAACGACTAAAAGGATTTGGAATATATCTACCTCATCTGATTTGGACAGATGAAAAGGATTTAGGCAAATCAGCGAAGTGGTACAAACTGTATTTTCAGAAATTTATCATGCTGCCTAATGTAAGAGTTTGGGATGGCACAAAAAAAAGAGACTATAATAAAAAATTAACCTGATACTGCAGCATAACTGTTTTCTCCTAAACCCTCTAGGGCTTGCTCTAACATATGCAGGTGCTTTATGTTTCCAGTGGTACGATTTTCACTGCATTTTCAATCAAGAAAATAGTACATTCCTCCCCCTCACCTCATTCTCAGACACAGGCTGACTTCTGGTAAAGTTTTAGCTGAAGCTGATACATAACACAAAGAATTACTGCTCAGTGATTTAAGTCTTGCTAAATTATAAGCAACTTAAAACCGAGGTCTTAGAATAGAAACTGTCAAGCATCATTAACTCCCAGCACTGCTACCTGTAACTCTATTCACGACCAAACTTCATGCACAAGTAAACACCCCCAATTCATGATAAGCCATTACAAATACAGGAAGGCTTTCTGAGAGCGAGACAAAATAAACCAGTTTCAGCAAGACTGGCACGGTGTCCTATCTACCTAAACAGATCAGCTTCTGGGCTTTTTTTTGACCCAGTTAAAAAAAACAAAACCCCAAACAACATAACGTCTTGAGAAGTTTAATAATATCTGCTTAGAAAGAAAAGGCATATAAACATGCACATGAAGGCTGCAGAGGGCCAAGGCTGTGATTTTCATGATACGTCGAATCACAACCTCTTCATAGCTCGTAAGATGAACCCTAAACAAACTACCCAGTCTGTTGTTCTGTGCTCCTCTTTGTGTAACCACAGGTGTGCAAAGCAATCGGGAACCTCACTGCAAGATAAGGTATGAACAAACCTCCCACAGATGAAAATCTGCACCTCCTGGTCCATCTCCAGCTGGACAGCACACAGTGACTGATCAAGGCAGTGGGGAGATGCAAGCCTTTCATATATAAGATGACATGTGAACAGAAATTTTGCTACTTTAACCTATTCTTTTGTTTTCTGTATGTTCTTATGTTAATGGAGTATTAAGCATATCTCCACTTTAACAAGAGTGTCTGAAAAAAAACAACCACCAAACAAAACCAAACCGCACGCCCAAAAAAAGCAGTGAGCACAGCAATACATACGCTCATTCACTGCAAAGCATCACTGGGGGAGATAGTAACTCAGGCTCCAGAAACCAGAGGGTCCCATCAGCACACTCCATTGCTGGACAATGCCATCACCAGGTTGGGCTGGGCTGGGTTGTTTTCACTTTTCAGTTTCCAAGGCAGCTCAGGTACAGTTAGTTCAACTGTTTCATTCCATGCTCCAGTGTACAGGATGAAAGCTTATTAAAAGCTTATTTGAAGTTTATTCTTGCCCACACACAACACTAATTTCAAGCTCACATTGAAGTGGAATGTCTACCTTGCCTGAGGTTGAAAAAGAAATGCTTCTGTTTAAAACACTACTGCTCTCTAGTAGCAATAAAATCGACAGACTTGAACTTAAATTACCTAGAAATGCATTGTGCCTTGTAGAATGGGTGGATAGCATTATTAGTCCAAACGTGATGTCATCTGAGCAAAAGTCTTCTTTGGCACAGTCTTCTGAAAAACAACAACAAGCCTCACAGTTCTACAAAGATGAATCTGTTCAAAACAATTTTTAGAGGTGAGCCCTCGATCGCTGCTCTGTTTTTCTCTCCTGCCATTTCAGTCACTTTATTTCCATCCCTAAGCCGTCCGCAATTTCACTTTCAAATTCCTCTATTCAACGTAATGAAGTAAATACACATGAAGGAGAACTTCAAAATTGCATACCACCTTTGACAAAGCTCTGTCACTGCCAGAAATTCAAATCTGTGAGACGAATGCTACAGCCTGATGCCAACATTACACTTCTAATGCTGCCTACAAAACATTAATACTACAACTGTCATATTACAATTGGTTTGGGGGTATATTATGACCTTGCAGAACACCAACAATACACCGGGCAAGTTTCTGGAAAGCAAATAACATCAACACAATCCTAACTGTGTGTTTATTATGGTGCGAACAGCACATGTGATCTACCTCACAACACAGCTTAAAACTGTCAGAGGACACAGCACACAACAGCATCAGACATACTCATCTCCCCCTCGCTAGTGAAAAACTACTTTCAGTAAAGCTGTACTGAGCAGAAGGTAACCATACAATAGAGATTTCTAGACACAAACACTCATTCTGTCTATTACAGATCACAAAGTCTGTATTCCTACATAGAGTGTTGTGTTTTAAATACACCAGTCTAGTAACACAAACTCACTGCTGACAATCCTGCTGGGAAAACCACTGCTAGGTATCACTATTGATACTTTCTATTCAGCACTCCCATCCTTTAATGTATACATAAACCTATTTCCTTCCACTGCAGGCAAGGATAGGCAGATTTCCTTTGACCTAAGTCAACAAATAAAAAAAGGAACATCAAAATCCCTGCTCTTTACCACCTTGTCCCCCAGTACATACAACACAGCAAGAAGCAGCTATCGAGCTGCTGCTGAAGGATGCTAATGTTCAAAGAAGCTCTACTGGACAAGCATAATGCCATAAGCAAGGCAGACCATTTATCATCTGGTTTTCTATACAGTCAAGTGTAATATTCTAACGTTAGAAATCAATGCTTTGAATCAAATACAAATATCTAGATAAGAAATGGCAAACTACCGGGCAGAAGAAGTATCTATGTAACAATTTATACAAGTTTATGAGAGATAATTTTTCATTTCTTATGCCCGTGTGTTGGCTTTGTGTGTGACAGGGTTTTGATAGTGGGAGAGGGGACTGCAGAGGTGTCTCCTGTGAGAAGCTTCTAAAAGCTTCCCCTGCTCCAAGTTGGGCTTACCTCTGGCCAAGTCCGAGCCAATCTGCAAGGGTGGAAGCTCTCCCGTGACAACATATTTAAGAGGGGAAAAACCTGCTGGGCAACTTCTTTTGTTTTGGAGAGGAGTGGGATGCAAGAGGATCAGCCATGAGGACACTGAGGTCAGTGAGGAAGGCGTGAGGGAGGCTGCCAGAGCAGAGATTCCCCCACAGCCCGTGGTGACATGGCAGGCTGAGCCCCTCCAGCCCATGGAGATTTACAGTGGGGCAGATGCCCACTAGCAGCCCATGGAGGACCCCGCAACGGAGCAGGGAACTGCTCCCAAAGATGACTCTGATGGAAGCCCACGCTGGAGCAGCCCATCACTGGGAGAACTATACCCTGTAGAAGGGACCCACACTGAAGCAGCTCATGAAGAACTGCAGCCCATGGGAAGGACTCATGTTAGAGAAGGTCACTGAGGACTGTCTCCTGTGTGAGGGACACCACACTGGAGCGGGAGGAGCGGGTGAGGAGTCCTCCCCCTAAGGAGGAAGAACATGTGATGAACTGGCTGCAACCCCCATTTCCCATTCCCCGTGCTACTGGGGAAAATCAGGAGTAAAGTTAAGCCTGGGAAGAAGGGGGAGGTGGGGGAGAGGTGCTTTGAAGATCTGGTTGTGTTTCTCGTTATCCCAGCCTGAGCCGATGGATAAAATGCTGGTGGTGGTTTAGTTTCCATTCAACTGATGTCGTTTCCCCCGTGTCGAGTCAGGTCTTTGTCCAGGACGATAATTGCTGAGTGACCCTCTCTGACCTTTGTCTCTACCCTTGAGCCTTTTGCTGTATTCAGCAGCTGTGTGGCTGCTTTGTTGCCAGCTAGGTGGGCCTCAACCACAACAGCTAGCAACACATAACTCAATATAAACCAACCGTCAACTTAATTGTCCATACAAAGTTAGTGTGTGTTTAACTACATGAATCGGGAAAAGCAGTTTCAGTTATTTTAATGGAAAAAAGCTTGTGATCCCTTTGACTTAAAGCGGTAGTGCCTCAATTACCTTTGATGTCAAAGGCTTCTGATAGCCCCACCTCAATTGCACTGGCACTTACAAGAAGCCCTCCACCTAATAACAAAAAATCTGGCTGTAATAGGAGGTAGTGACTGAGCAACACGAATGCCCAAGATCGACTTGTCAGGCACAGCTGCCTGTTGTTTGCCCACTCGCTTTAAAAGCCAGCTCAATTTCTTAAGGCGCTAAAAAAATAAAATTCTTAATACTAGAAATTGTGTCCTGACTTCCTGACCAAACAAATCAAACCAGCACATTCTCAAATATTTTTCCTGTCTCGTCTTTTTTTTTTTTTTTCTTCATAAAAGCCAAATCCATCAACATAATTTGTACATTTATACATGCATATTTCCTGCCCCATTTCCTAACACCTTCCAGTTATTCTTCTATATGGACTTTAGACTTTTATGATTTTACTACGCTTACCAGATCCTGCAAGTAACACATTTTCCCTCTTTTTCTTCAAATACATATACAATTTGGACTTGCTTTACGCTGTCTTTTGCTTCTAAAGTCTCATCTTCCTTCTTGCTGATCTAACCTTACTCTGTTCACAGAACAGACAACTTGTTTAATTCACTCACTATGACTCACTTATTCATTTGAATCCTTGTCCCCCTTTCTGAGGTCATTCTCCTCATTTTCTATGTCAGTGAAATTCAGATCACAAGCTCTTCAAGGCTAGAACTGTATCTATTATCTACGAAACATCACGCAAAGCTTTAGAGCAGCACAAAATGTTTAACTAATGCTTCCGAGACGGTAAAAAAACCCAAACCTTTAAAAAACCCAACAAAGTACAGTATTTTAACAACAAAAACATTTTCAGAAAACATATTTTCATCAAAAGAAGAGTTATCACTGGAAGCACCGTACTCGTTTCCAACTCTAATTTCAGCCCGAACCACACAACTGCTTGATTACACACAATGAATGCTGCTGCTGTGGATGGCAAGAAAAACTTTATGAAATCACATTACTACATAAAAATTGATGGTGAGGAAAGTGGGGGGGGGCGGGGTGAGAATCTGCATTCCTATTCTGAGAGTTCTTGGAAGCTGTGATTCATGCTGCTACTTGCTTTTCTACTCACAGGCAGAGGAAAATCCGGTTTCCTTTAGAATATTTTGCGTTACTACGAAAACTCCTTTAAAATAAGGGCAAATCAAAGTTTTTGCAGTCCCTTACGGTATTTTCACCCTCGGGTATTTTAATATTTGCAACAAAGAAATTAGAATTTGTGAATACTGTAAAATTTGTGAAGATTATCCTGGTTACTGAAGGCTTGAAAAGTACATTTGATATTACTGAGCAAGTAATTCTCTAGAAATGAAAGCAGGAACCTAATAAAGTTTTCTTCACTTTCACCATTACTAAGTCTGTGAGAAGTTTCTCTAAACCTCTCAGCAGGGCACGCTACAATTCTCCACTGAAACCTGATAAAATCTTACAGGTTGAACATAATGAGGCAGATTTCAGTCTGGTGTTTATCACGATTAACAGGCAATGCAAATACAGGCAAAACAGGAAAGAAACAGAGAAATGCAATTCTAGACCCAAGTCCAGCTCCCTCTACTTTTCAGCTAGTAACTCCGTGTTACAAATCAGTGACTTACAGGAAATCCCATTTGGAAGGTCTCTCTTGTTCTTATGCCGAGAGAGAAATCTTATTCTTTGATTAAGGGACATATTTCATATCGTAACTGCTATACACAGAAAACTTTAGATGGCACCCTTTGGGTTTTATCTCATCACTATCAAAAGCACCTACTTGCTATGGCCCTTAAATGGAAAAGTCCTATTTCTTAATCTCGTTACGCTTGCTTTTCCTCTTTACTACTGAAGGTGAGGCCCAAGTTCTAGTCTTTTCAAAGAAATACACCAAGGCCATTTCCCCACTCCCCCCCACCCCCCCAAAACCATGGGAAAAATATTAATTTGATCATTGTTTAAAGCTATTATTTTAATTTCAGAAGGATTTATTTTACATACAAAACCGAACTAAGAGTGAGGTGAGCCTGCAGTCAGTGAAACATAGCATCATCTAATTCTCATCAGGACAATAATTCCCTGGTTAACGGTCAAAATAGCTTTTACCAGCTTATCATTAAGCGCGTTCAGTGCGCAGCAAAGCACAGTTCTGGTAGCTACACTGTGCCCTCCTCACCCATGAGAAGCCAGCTTCCTCTCCCAGTGTCCCTCCGACACTACCAGTCCCCATCCCTTTTCAAACAAGCTCGATGTTCCGCACATCTCCTCAAGCCCTGCTGGCACACAGAACCACCTCCTGTTCTCCTACCCATCGCAGATGCAGCACGTCCTGAAAGAAATCAGGTCAGTGCCAAACTGGCGTTGCACTATTTCTCTCCGAAGAGACTACAGTGACATGTTTCCCTCTACCCAGTTTGCTCATTTTCCCAAACCCTGCAGGAGCATTACGGTCGCTCAGATTTCTATCCCTCCTACAAACACAGTTGCCATTCGTCCATGACTTCAAAAGCCACTGGTGAATATGTGAGGAAAGAATGAGAGAAAACAAGGAAAAAAGCATAAATCACATTTTCTTAGGAAATCAGACTTAAAAAAAACCCCAAACAGCTCCCTACAGCTTTTAACGGACAAAATTTCTTGGTTCTTTACTGAGCCAAGGGAAATAAGCAGATTTTTGTGAAATGTTTTCCAATTCATTTGACTTTTCACTACTTCACATTTATGTTTCAAATACACCTTTAGAGGACTAAGAGATTGGGAAAGCTACTCCATGTAACGAGATAGTTTTTCCCTCAATATATCTTTACACTTTGGGATGACTGATGAAAATCCAAACATTTGGCATTTCTGTAACAAGATTCATCTGAAAAAATTTGAACCTTCTACCTTACCACACCTGGAGCAGCTTGCCCTTTCTGAATTCACAACCACCTTCTCACAAGCAGCCACCAAACTGACGGAATATTATTCTGTCTGGGTGCATGTCACGAATAGCCACAACTCAAAAGGGAAAAAGTCAATCTCTGGCATTAAACATGCAATGAAATAGCCCCCAATCATATCAAATACTTCTAAATGACAGAAACTAGTATTTACTATATCATTAAAAACTTTTGTCAAACGTAAAACCAGTGACTGTTGTTTTATTCACAACAGCAGCAGCATTTTCAGAACTGGAAATAGGAAATTAGCTATATTAATACAATTTATTTGAATACAATACTATTTATTTGAAATATCTTTTTTTTAATTAGGCAGCTTAGTATCTATTCTCATTTTCCAATATCATAATTTAATACGCAAAAAATACGTATTTCCTCAAGATTTCCAATGCACACGTCTGGCAATTCACACATTAACTTTCCTGCCTCCTACAAGAGCCACTTGTTACAGGCCAGCTTGCCATCTCCATGTTCACAACTATTTGCTCTGGTGGTGTTTCAGAGAAAGTGCTGGAACTTTCTGGATATCTAACACCTCACCAGATAATGAGATGCCTATGGGATTTGAGATCATCTTTCCGCAAGCAATTAAGATATACTCATAAACTTCTTGAGCTGCACACTAAAACGCCTTGTAGATGATACTATACCCTGCTATGATGCACCTAAAATTCAGACGTCAAGCTGGATGATCAGCCTATTCCCAGGTACTCCTCTTTAAGCATCCCACTACAACACCACAGACGTGTGATGAGTTAGTAATTAAGTTCTGCTGCCTGTTCTGGCTGTAACAGGCAACAATACCCTAAAGTATAGTCTTCACTAAAAGAGATTATCAAGCAGAGCACAAAAAGGGGATTTCCTACAACAGGATCCAGACTCCTAAAGTAGCAAAGCCAGGGCGAGTTGCATCGCTCAGCAAGACTTCTGAAGAAGTCAGCAGATATGTGAACCATCAAAGTGACCGGTGAACACGGTATTACACCTCTGGTGGTTTCTGAAGGCCTTGGACACAGGTTAGTATTCACAATCCTGGTCCCTGTCCTCAATGCACATGCACGTAGCTAAGCTTTACCCATCAAAACAGGAGTAATACATTCTTTTAACGTGCCAGCGGGAGGAAAAATACGTGCTCTCGTTTTGTCCAGCAGTACAGGGTAAGCAGCACAGTAACCTGCAACGGGGGATCCAAAAACCCAATCTTTGCTCTGCCAGAAGGGATTCAAACCATAATCTCTCAGCAGGCTCCACACTGCCCTGGGAAGATGGCTCAGCCCCAAACCTCTGATTTCAGCAGCAACCTTCAGAAGGCGGAAGAGAACATTTGCTGGACAGGGCACAGCCAGCAGTGTGCATGCCCCTCTAGACACGCGCAAACGAGCAGGACGAGACCCGATTTCCAGTTCCTGATGGGTGACATCTCAAATTTTAAATGGAAAACAAAACAGTTTTTAGAACACGGGCCAGAACACAGGTACTCAACTCTTTTTAGACTCTTTATCATCTTCTACAAGAGGAAAAGTAGATTTTTAGGGTTTGGTTGGGTTTTATTTGTTTGTTGTTTTGGTTTTTTTTATAAAGAAGGCATCGACAAAACCTCTTCCTCCTCATCCCTTTGTGTTTCTGAACAAAAGGGAGAGTCACCACAGGGTTTTGGGCTGAGTCCAATCCCATAGGTGTGCCTGAGGTGTGGTTTGAACATGCCTTTGGACAAGTAAATGCCTAATTTACAGATTGCCTAATTTACGAATAGTAAACAGATTCAGATGCCAGGATGCTCAGCTGTGACAACGTTATGGAACGTCTGAGAGAACAAAACTTCAAGGGGTTTAGAAAACTTGACTAGTGAAAACCTAGAGACTTACAAAGTTTAGCCAACACACGGCTACACTTTTATTTAGGGCTAGACATCCAAAACCCATCTAAATCACAGTTTTGACTCCTGTATATTATTTGATGGATCTGGCCATGTATCAAAATAACATATATCAAAAACATTCTCAGAGATACCTGCAAATAACCTTTTTAATGGAAGTCTAGAAGGACCTCTACAGAATAACAAGGACACATATATATATATATTTTTAATTCTCTTTAAATGGATCTGTATTATTTCAGGAACTGTTTTATTCTGTTTCAACATAAGCATAATAGTCTAGCACCACTTTTCTTGTGGTCTCAGGCCGTCATTACAGGTAAAATGATACTAGCTTCAAAACTGAAGCTTTCTCACACACTCAGAGATTAAACACAGTTTTAAGGACAAAGCATTTAAGTAGCCACACCTATACACTAATTTGGATATATGATGACGAAGATGAGGAATGCCCATTGTACCTATCAAGCTTCGTAAGCTTCCCTCTCTAAATATGTCTTTATCAGTCTTGGATCTCATGGATTCATCTCATTTTTAAGGATCTATAGGTAATGAAATCTTAATACTACTACTGACAATTTTATACGCAGTAATGCTCCTCAGAAAATCTGTGCATAATAAAGGAACTAATTCAGTCATTTTCATCGCAAAACGTAACAGCTGGAAAGAGTCCAAAGTGTACAACACTGAACTGCTGCAAGAATCTGAGAAGCCTTGGTTGCTTCCACGTAATACTAAATCTGTGACGACCGCAGAAAGTGGAACTTTTTACGCACCTGATGATATATTCCGAAAGCGGCTATCATCAGGAATTCACATTACACACGAAAAGCATGGTGAGAAATTAAGACTATAAAATTAAACACTCAGGCATGAGGCATGCCGAAATTAAAGTGGCTTTTGCATTACAAAGGAATTCTGTGGCAGCAGTTAGGGGTTGAAAAACCCAGTCCTCCAGGGCAGCGCACAGCTGCATTAACCACGAGCCTCCTTCCTCTGCCACGATGGTGCAGTTCACCTCTTTCACCTCCTCCAGCAAACGAGCACAGGAGCTCCTGACAAAGTGTCAAGTTATTACAGACCCCCATTAACCGAGTTAACAAAATAATGCACCGCAACAGTTATGTTGATCTCCCCAGAGGGCCACGCACAGAAGTGAATGAAGTGTCTTCCCAACGGATATAGCTGAATTTGCTCCTGCCAGAGTTACGTTGAGACACCGGAATCTTTCATTTGAGCCTCTGCTACCTGACTGGCAGTGTGCTTCCTAGACCTCTTTTTATTCTGAAGGACCACTAAATTCAAAATACCAAAATACTAATAATTATTCAGTATTAGTAGAAGGTAAGAGAGACAGCTGACAGTTTTGGCCACTGTCTGTAGTCTCACAGATCCTTTTTTTCCCCTCCAGAGATAAAGCTCCCTTTAAAACAGCTACTGCCCTCCCGGCAGTGCGGTGACTCTCCTGCTCTTGTGCAGTTTCCTTGGCAAGACCAACCTATCCACCAAGATTCACGACTTTGGTGCAATTCTATAGTAACAAGATAATTAGCCAACGCTACAAGCTACAACTAATTACCACTCACTTTTTAAACTGAAGTACAAAAAGAGTAAAATTAGCTACACCAGGGAGTTTAGGGGGTCCTTAGAGCACGAAAAAAAGAAAACACTTTACTTCCCTCGTCTCCTTTTATTTTACCCACATGCGTTACACTTTGCTATGTTAGAACACGAAGCGGAAGAAATAAAAAGCAAGACACGGTTGAACGACATCTTAAACTATTAAATATCAACCCGGGAGTTATTTTTTTTTCCCCCCATCTGGACTGCTCCTTAAGAAGAGGTAACTCTTGCTTTACCAACAAAATCCGCGGACTTTAAAAGCACTGTCGTCCCCGTTTAACCCAAAACTCCAACCCGAAGGTGCAGTGTTTGGTAACCTGAAAGCAGCACGCGTCACGCTGTTGAGGAAGCATCTAAAATGGATATATATGAGAGAAAAATCAATAGTTCATGCTTTTAAAATAACTGCAGAGTTACTTGGCCTGCCAAGTAGAATTCCCCTATTGTAACAACCAAAGGCAGCCTGATTTTTAAGTCGGAGGCCGCAAACCCGCGGACATTCACAGCCAGCGTCAATTTTATTCCTGCAAGATTGAACAGCGTGAAACAACCGCAACCGCTCATACTGAACTCTTCCAGGGCTCCCCAAGCCGAGCTGCAATTCTCAGGTGCTGCCTTCACGAGAGTATTTGCTGAAACAATCCTCTTGCCTTCTGGCACACCTATCACGCGGAGAAATTACCTAGGTTAAATATAACTGCGTTAACAAAAAACAAAAACAAGGAAAAAAAACCAAAAAGAGGTAGTTAATTTTAACTTGGATCATTTCCCCAACCCCGTTACGGGACAGGGTTCTACGAACTGTTGTGCTGGCACAGCTGAGGGGGGCAGCAAAGAGGTTGAGAGCTGGAAGCAAGGGACAGACAGGCCTGTTCCTGTTTATGTCAACACCGCCACCAGAAAGCACTGCTTGTCAAACTGTGTCATCAAAAAAAAAATAAAAAATAAAAATACTTACTCCCAGGATTTAGAGGATCAGGGTCTACGATCAGCCACTCCGCCTCTACCCGCCACCTCGTCTCCCAGCCAGAGCTATACCTGACTTTCATTGTGCCTCTTAGTAGGTCAACTTTCAACACGTACGTGAAAGCAGCAGCCTTGTAAAAATCTCACTGCAGATAGGTTTGATTAGTTTAGAAGCACTACTCCTCAAGAAAAATAAAATAATATACTCAAATTTACACCTAGGCCTAAAGTACCAGGAATTTGAAGGCGAAGCCGGCCAAAAATCAGAATCCACCTCACCAGAAACACAAAAATGAAGCATCACGGACCTCCAGCCCCACCGACCCAGGGGATATTTGATGCACATTGACACGTGTAAGTCGAGAGAGAACCGGTGGCTACTGAAAAGTCCCCACGTTTAAGAGCATGAACACGCTGCAGGCACCACAATAAAGTTACCAGTTTAAAAAAAAAAAAAACACAAAAAAACCACAATAAAGCCCGCCAAGTGCGTACTCAACTCTCCACCCCGCAGCTCCAGTCCACCTGCTGCAGGGAGGCTTTGCGCCGCAGAAGCGCCGGGCACCCGCCAACCGCCTGAAGCCCGAGACCCCGCAAAGCCGTCCCGCCGCGGGGAGGGCCCTCGGGCCAGCCCGGCCCAGCCGCCTTCTCATGGCCCAGCCGCCGGGCGGGCACCTACGGCCGCGGCCCCCGCCCGCCCTCCTCGGAGCCGCCGCG
>WTSP01023277.1:0-75971 GCA_025331215.1 Actenoides lindsayi | reverse complement strand
ATGAGGTGTTATCACTGCTAGAAGCAGACACTGTCTGTGAGAACAGGCTGCTACCTTCAGAAAGTGCAGTTAATTAGAAGAACTGAGCTTAAAAGTAAAATCACTGATCAGAATTAGTTCTGTTCTCACTCAAACCAGGACAGTCACTCAGGAGGAGAGGACAAAAAAAAAAAAACCAACCACACCCTAAATTCTCAGAACCCCAAAGAAAAAAAAATAATTTTAATAGTCCACAGAAAACTTTGTGTTTCTTAGAATCAAATTCAACACCTGAAATTTCAGGATTGTTAGGAACATTCAGACAATATATACACTGTTGTTTAACATTAGTGCCCAATGTCAAGCTCTAACTGTATATACACACACCAGGAAAGAGTGAGAAGGGTCATCTATGAAACTGAGACACAGAGATGTGAAATGACTGAACCTAAGAAGCTTGCTAGACCAGAGGCAAAGAGAGGCATAGAGCTCAATTCTGATACAGAAACCAAAACCCATCCTGAGAACATGCAGACTTTTTGGGGGTCGCTTCTTCTTTTTTTTTCTTTTTTTTTTTTCCTTTTTTTTTTCTTTTTTTGACAAAACATCACTTTTCAGTTAGTATATTCATTTCATACTGATAAATGACAGACATGAATACTGATGCTTATCACTATTTGAGCATGGAGATCTTTTAGTTAAGTATTAGTGTTAAATTCTATCACTTCGGCTTCTTCCCAAGTAGTGACTCAGAAATGGAACTTATTTCAGAGAGAATTTCACAGGCAGCAGGTGATATCCTGAGCTGCAACAGTGTTTGGTGTTTTTGGCTGTTTAATGATTCTCATTCTTCCCAAAGTTCTTCTTAGTGAAGGTGGAGAAGAAAAAACGAGGAGGAACATATTACACATCCTTAGAGTTCTTGTTTAGCTTTACAAAAAATACTATGGGCATCTTAGGTTTATGTGCAAACTTTATTCACAATACTCTCTACTCAGTCTTTCCTTAAAGTTCATTGCATTTTCGTGAGTCTTGCACTGAATATAGCAGACTGGAATAGTCTTACAGAAGGAACTAGAAAAGTGTGTAACAAAAGCAGAAGTGAAGAAAGAAGAGTTCTTATTTATTCTTCTTAAGAAACCAAGTGATACTCAAAAAAAGGTTCAGAAATACACCACGAATACATAACAGATTTCAAAGTACATAAATAACATGTGGAACTTCTTGCTAAAGGAGATGACTGGAGACCAAGAATAAACTGAGATTCAGGGTGGGATTATACTTTCCCATAGATAATGACAAACTTGCAGTTCCAATAAGGTGAAACAGCAGAGCCTGGGGCATCTGTGAGACCAGCACACCCACACCTCCAGCCACAGCCCATGCACATGCCTGCTTTGCAGATGACTGTACTGCCTTTCCACAGCCTATTGGCAAATGACAATTGGCATCTAACTGTTGGTCGTACTTGGGCTCCTAAAATGTGTCATGCTGAAGACCCCTCAAACCCTCGCCCCCAGGACATATTTCAGCTTAGGCTGTCACCCATCAGTCTCCTTCCCAGGATGTACTTGGTTCTCTCTTCAAGAAGCAATGGAGCAAACACACACAGAGGATTTGGGAAGGAATAGGAGAAAATACATGTAATCGCAAAAGGTGGGAAGGAATCAGGGAGAAACTTTGCCAGAAGCGGGTATTTTTGCTTCACTGACTTTTTGAGCTTTCTCTAGGTAACTAGACCAGATGGACCATTCATCTGACCTGGGATTGACATCCCTGTGTTTCTAAATGCCAAAGTGACATTTGAAAGAAAAACATGTTATATTTCCTCTATGAAATGATTCCATTTATTAGTTTTTAGGCTCCAATGTCCTTCTAAGTGAGAAGTATGAATATACTACAAAAACATGGCATGCCTTTCTCTGTGAATTGACATTATACCTGGAAGATCACTTGATCGAGATGTAAGGGTTCAGTTTTCTCAGGTGGGGACCAAGATGACTTCACCTTTTCTCCATCAACCTTTCCACATATCATATCATAGGCTATTCATCATGCTTATCACATCAGAGACAGGGACTGCAACACTTTAAACAGTAAGTTTAGTAGAAATGCTCATTTCCTCTAAATCACAGACAATTGCCAAGAACACAGCACTGTAAAATGGTGAGATTTTATCTTGCAAAGAACAGAGATGGCACACATTATCATGCTACTGGAATTTTCATATAAAGAAAACTAAGTTGAAAAGGATTAAAATTTTATGTTTATTATCACAGCTAATGATGTCCATAGAATAACAATATACATACATATATATGTGTGTATATGTATATGCAAGTATATATATGTGCTCATGACTGTGATTGTCTTCTGTGCTTTTAACAAGAGCATATCTTTGAGAAGGCAAAACAGCTTTCATTATAGCAAGGACTTCAAGATTAGACAGTGAAGTACTGTGATGCTTTGAAACCCTTTCAATGATGGAAGAAAACATACATTCATATATTATTCTGTGCCACAGAGTTTATCTTCTTCGATTTCAGGTCATAAAAGGAGTGTTTTGCAATAGTCACAGCTCTACGTCAGCGTCTGAATGAACATGTATACTGCAGATAGTTAAGGTTAAGTCTTGATATTAATTTCATCAGGACTTGCAGTAATATCTTTTAGACACATTAAATCCTGCATTTTAAACACAGTCTTAGTTCTCATTTTCGTATTTGTTTTCTGCTTTAATAAAGCTTTTTCTTTTATGTATTGTAACATGAAAAAAAGCTAATTTCCCACCTTTAGTCTACCTGGATTTCAGCAGTATCTATGATGTCTGGTCCAGCCTTACGCATTGCTACAACTGTGCAAATGCAAAAAAAAGCCAGATGTGGCTATTCAGCAAGGCTTAGTTATGCACAGTGGAAGGAGTGGATAATGAAGCAAAGAACTTAATCCAAGAGACAAAAATTTGTTTCCTGTATACTTCCTTAAATAAATTGTTATTGAGGTAATGTATAAGCACTATGCATTTCACTTGGAGAAATCATGGCATTTGATTTTTTTTTTAATTTTTTTTCTCCACAAAAATGTCTTATGAAATTTGTCAAGAAGATGTTAGGCAAAATGTAAACCACAGCTTGTGGTGAAGCATTTATTTTCTTTCTGCACTGAAAATTGTAAAGCCACTCTTCAAAGAAGAAGAATAAAAATAGTACTAGCACTTTACATGGCAACTGTGCATTTTAAATACAGTGCAAAACCTTTCAAGCCTCTTGCAAAAACAACACTGCTGCAAACAGTCATTAGTACTGTAACTATGGTTTGTACACTAAAATGTACTCTGACCACATGGGACTTCCTTTTAGTAGAAAAGGAATATTAATGTTTTTTTGCAGTCTTTGAACCTAGCAAGGATCAAGAGAGATGATCCCTAGAGCAGCAGGAGCTGATGCAATGGGGCTGGTACCAAGAAGGAAATGGTTGACGTGCCTTCTATTAATGGTTTCTGGAATGTGGTAAAAGGGATCTAAAAAAGGAAGAACAAGCTCCTTCCTCCACCTCTGCTACTACAACATATAAGGGAAGAAAGAGAGGTCTGTCTGGTAGTTTTCCCTCTACCACAAAAGAGTCTTTTAAAGACTGACAATTAAAGCCCAATCAAGACTGCATCAGCATTGCTAGTAACTGATGTCCAGAGGGATGTTCTGTCAACTGTGAACTTGCCTCTGTCTCTTTGCTCTGTTCCTCTACTTCACCTCTGAGAAAAGCAGCTGGCAATTTTCCCCACAATGCTTGTAGTAAATCAGGACTTAAGCAGACCCTCCGTGGTTCCACAGAGACAGACAGGCTTTTGTTCTGCAGTCTGTCTACTAAGGAGCAGTAAAAACTGGCACAGGGAAAAGTCCAAGTATGCTCATAAAGAATTCTGTTAGTTTTACCAGTGGTATTCACTATACTTTACCCTTAGTATTCTTTATCAGCCTGATGAAGAGCCTCTTTGGAAAACTAGCTAACTCCTTGCCCTTCCCAAATTACTTCCCCTTCATGCCCCATGCCTTCTTGGGCTTCCCCTCTCACACTTCTAACTCTCAAACTGCCTCTAGCACTGCTCTTCATGTAAGCCTGCACTGAAATTCCTTACTGTCTAGTACAAGAATCAGTCTCAAAGACATTGCACTACATGTTTCTCATGCATTGGTACAGAGCATTAAGGACAAAGGCACATTGTACAGTAACATGATTGGTTTTATTCTTCTGTTTATATCCTAACAAAAGGTGTAAATTAGCTTTCAGCTCACTTCTGCCTTTTGCAAGCTTGCTTTGCAATATTTCTAGAGGACTCTTGAACACCTTACAGGCACCCGAGGTCTTGAGATACAATAGTCTTAACGCTGCAGTAACTTTTGGCACACAATTTACTGCGTGTTTGGAAAGTCAGGTGCATACAGCCTTACGCTTCTCTTTCCCACTGTCTGTGCCAGGCAGATTTGATATATGGCCCATGTGCAAGCCCTGCTGCTGCTTGAGGATGACACTGCTCCAACAAATGTGCCAGGGAGCAGCAGTAGTAGTGCTGTTCCTCAGAGAGGATGAGCTAGGAATTACAGAATCATAGAATCAGTTTGGTTGGAAAAGACCTTTAAGATCATTTGGTCCAAACTTTAATCTAACACTGCCCAAGCCCACCACTATACCATGTCCCTACACACCTCATCCACATGTCTTTTAAATATCTCCAGGAATGGTGATTCCACCACCTCCCTGGGCAGCCTGTACCACAACAACCCTTCAAGTGAGTAAGTTTTTCCTAATGTCCAAACTAAATAATTTGAGGGCAGCCACAGCACAGACAATGCTATGCCTGCATGGCCTGAGCACCTGCGGATAGCAGCCAGGATGAGTGACCATGGCCTGGGTAGAACTAGGGTTCCTGGGCCACAGGCAAGACTAGGGGAGACACCGTGCAGGCAGGTCAGGTCCAGCAGCCAGGGTGGTGGTGCCCTCAGGGCCATGACGAAGTGCTCTGGTTCTCTGTAGGTCAGTCCTGCTAGCCCCTTCCCTGCTTGCAGGATGAAGTTGTCTTCCACCAGCTTTCCTTTGTACCAGTTGAGACACACTGGACACTTACAGTGACCCTGATCTGTTCAAAATTTCCATCTATTCCTCTTCATTCTTCACCTATTCTCTGAATCATGAAGGAAGCCGCATGAACTTACTTATCTACATGTCTAGGCTGAAATTAGGCATAAGTATGTGCTTTATTCACCTCATTGCTTATGCCTACCAGCAAGGTTTTACTTACAGGTAGTTGAAACGTATCTTCAAACACTATGATGCCACTGGCAAACCAGGAGGGGACAAACTCACTCTCCCATGTCCTTATGCTTCAGAAAGTCTGCATGACAAAAGCAAAGGCATCCAGAGCTAAATATATGCGCCCTTCAAGCCCCAGACTCCTGAAAAGAGATTTGTGTCCCTTTGTGGAGCAACCTTAGTGGCTAGTAGGTTGTTATGCCATTGATATAGGTCATGTGTTAGAGAGAGAAATTAGCCATATACCTGGGTATAGAAACCCACTGCACCACAGATGCACAGTGAGTATATTATCATTCCCCTTTGAGCAGTAGTCTTGTGCTATTCCCATTTTTCATAACACACATACTCTTTTGTAACACCTGAAAGCATTTCTTTACTGCTGGGAAAAAATAAAAGACACTAGTATTACAATGCATGCTTATTTTCAGGCACCTGCACAATCTGATGTTTTGACATTAAAAGTCTCTGGCAATCATTTAGTCATTTCACAAAGACTGAATCAGCACTGTCAAAGATTTATTGTTTTAAGACCTTCCTATCAGACATCCATTCACTTTGCCAAGCAGCGTCTTTTGATAATTCTGTTCAGACTCTCAGCACTGCTGCTGTCACTGCTGTTCTTACGCTTTAAGTACAATCAATAGCTGGATGGACAAAAATTAAATCATTTAATGGATTCTGGTTGAGCTGATTTGGGTCACAGGGTTGCCCAATGCTTCTGGCAGCCAACATTTTTTCATATTCCTATGTTGTCTTAACAATGCACATTTCTACTTGGTTGCATGTCATACCAGAAGATGTGGGCTCGCTAGATGATTGTGTAGAGTCATGAGAGAAGCCTCTGATACATCTGGTCAAAGCCACAGAGGTTTCTTTTTGCCTTCTTGGTTACTACAGTTAGCAGTCAGATTTGTTTATCTAAGCATGTTCCTTCCTTTCTCTGGCAAGGATCATGCCTGTTCTACAAGCATGCACATTCTTACTTTCTCAATACAAGCCTTGATATGCAATATAATCCTATGATAGAGTACACGGGACTTAGTTTTCATGCCTTAGCTCACATTGAAAAGGCATATTTGCCAACAGCTACTGCTCTATGGGGAAAGGGAAGGCTGCAGCTATTTCTGGTCCTTACTTTAGTAAAAATGGAGTTACAATCCTGGAGTCACGATAAGCAGAATTACCCCAAGTTCCATGGATCCTAGCAGAGTATGCACTCCTGTGTGTTGAAACAGATGCCTGGAATTTATAGTTGGAATTTGATAGCTGGAAATTAGAATATCACCATTCGCAGCCATGTGTAAATTCACTGGATCATCCATGGGTCTGCTGTAAATTAACCAATAGAACAGGAGTCATCCTTCTCTAGATGTTGGCTTAGCAGAATACAAGGGTGTATGGCCTCTATCTTCTGGTATTGTTCTCTGGTGAAACCAAAGAACTATTTGTCTCTCTCTTGTATCTTAAGGGAAAAAACCAAACAAAACTGGAAATCTGTCTGACAATAGGTTTTATGGATACTACCAAAAATAAGAAATCTACATTCTTTAATATGCTGAGAGCTCTTGATATAAATGGAATATGTGAAAACGTCCATGTAGCTAAGGTGAGCATGATTCTTGCCAGAGCAGCAAGAAGCTGCTGTTCAACGTGTTTCCTTACCAGGAGTCTGGTAAAACAAATTATAGCTCCTCTATATTGTTAGAAAGCCTGTGAAAAGCTAAGGTAGAAACACCTGAGAAAGCTTTTTAGTTGCATAAAAGAATGTAAATAAACAGTTGAAGCCAATGAGTGATGAATCCAGCTGAGAATGTGCTAAATATTATGGTCTACTACAGAAATATGTAATTGTAAGCACAGTTATTACACTATGCATAATCAGGGATATTTTTACAATGTTTTATTTACTTGATAGCATGCAACGGTTTGGAGTAAATAGGTTTTTTAATCTGTTTCTAATTGGCATGTTATACTTCTGAATCAGGAATAAAAGGAATTAATAAATGTTACAAAAATTGGATTGAATATAAGATAAATGAGAATAGAACCATTATAGTCCTTTGAGTAAGTATTTAGAAATTAAATTATAAATAGATCTGAAATGTTAATCATTTACCCAACAGGCTATAACAGCCTGCAGTGCATCATTACAATTTGTCACGTAAATCCATATTTAGACATGGAATAAAAGTTGGGGGGAGGGGGGAAAGGTACTGTGTATGGGCAGTCATAGCTGTTGCAGAATAGCTGAACAAAGGAAAACACCAAGAAAATCTGTAACTGGTCAATACAATTTCCTTTTAGAAAAGTGCTCCTTGCATAACTTATGAAGACAAGTGAAAAACGCCAGATTAGATCACGATCAATAGAAGAGGCCAAATGTACTGACTGATGCAATGCTCCATGTATCTTTGGTGCATCTATCTTATTACCAGTCTCAATGAACACAGCCATAGAGTCTATCTTCAAGGAGCTCTGATGAGCCACTGAAGCGTCACTTTCTGTGGTTTACAGAGAAGAAACAAAGATATACAGGATGAGATCCTTTAATAATTTTAGCAGCTAAATCTCTCCATCACCACACAGTGCCCACTCAATTTCCATCTTATCATAAAAGTCCATGTGCCACTGTTATTCCCAATCCCAAAAGAAGCACCCTGGGCAGGCAGAGTATATGCACTTAGCACAGACAGTCCAAGTGGCCCCTCACGCAGGTCACCTGTGGCACAGGGCCAAAAGCAGCGAATCACCTTTTCATTGCAAGGCTGCCCTGCACAAAGAAGGTAAAAATTATTCCATGCTGCCTCTGTAACTCAGAAGCTTGGTAGCCCAAGGCAGGCAGTAAGCTAATACTATGATGCCCTGATTCTGATGCAATGCAAAGAGCAGCAGATAGGAAACCACTAAGCGTACATGAAGAAAAAGGTTTTTTTCACTTGAGTTTTACAAACTTCAGTAGTTTTATTGAAAGCCTCTTGATATTTGATGTCACAGCCTGCTGGGTACACAATTAAACCTTCTTATGTAACGTCTTCAGTATTGCACCCCTGCAGTTGTGGAGGTAACCATCCAAACAGATTCCAAAGGGTTGGGCTTTTTTAAAAAGATACAAACCTTTAGACATGTGACTGTTAAAGTGAACCCTTGATTTGTTTAGAAACTGACTAGTTAGTTGCATCATTACTGTCTCATATCCTTTCTATTTATGTGTTATATTATTAGGGCTTTGATAGCAGCTAACAAACTCTTCTCTATTGACAATCAGCATAATGGCCATTCCCTTACTGATTGTTGTCTATCAAAATGAGGACCCAGCTCCCAGTGTTTTGGTACCAATAAAACAGTAAATGCTCACGACTTCATATCTCAGCATTGTGTGAAGAAGATATATCTACTGCTCAGGCCAACAATTTGGGTACAGCCCAAAAGATGAGAAATAGCAAAGGAGATACATGAAATGACATCTGCTGCCAAGCATCACTTTAAGCTTTCAAAGTCAGAACAGAACTCTTGAAAGTACTTATTTTCCAGCTATCTCTAGAAATAGCTACAGTGCAAAACAATGTAATTTATTATTGAGACAGACCCATAGGTGTCTGCAAGACACACATCAAATACGTCCAGGGCATCCCAACACTCAGCCTATGCTACTCACGTATATAGTAAAATTCACGTATCTCACATACTGAGCTTAATTTCAGATCTGACAACCACAACCCTACGATTACAACATCCCAACTGCTCCACAGCTACTGTCCAGAAGGTGAAGAGCAGAGCTCACATCTACCCTCTGGCTGAAGAGATGTGACCACGCTTCTCTACAGTGCCCTAGCTGCTAGAACGTAGACCAATGTGCACAAAAAGGTAAGAGATAGCTGTCTCTTGCATGGGCTAACTGGGTATTTAACTGAAAGGAAGGCGGGAAGTGAGAGAAGCTGTGACTCTTCAGGACTTGCTGAACTGAGTATTTAATATAAATGTCCCCAGACCAGAAAATGGAAAAGCACTCCCGCCTTGTGCCGAATGCTGGTACTGTCTACATCAACAGAGAAAGTTATTGCTCCATACCACGCTGAAGCACATTGGTAGGACAGACTGAGAGTTTTGTTTCTATAGCATCACACTGCTACTAGCAGGATTATTCTGCTGCATTCAAATCCCCTCAGGCAGTGGGAGAAGCTAACCATTGGTCTTTGGCACCTAAAGAGACTATGCTACTTGTCATGCCATCAGCTAAAGTCATCATGCTGCTCCTGTTCTGTTAGCCATGTTTTACAAACAGCCTGTTTTTGAGAGCGCCGTTGAAATCAAAACCCTTTGTCTCAGAAATTACAAGATACTAACCAAGTAAACAGGCCTGAGAGAAGGGCCAGGTCATCCAGTGATGTCAAGATGAAAACACTTAGGCAAAGGCTGCAGAGCAAATGTGAGTTTTACTGGCAATCATTTATGAGACTATAGATGTTGGACCTGGGAGCCTAGCATGGCATTTTAGGAGAAAAAGGCCATTTATGAGGCACCCCTAAGTGACTATGGATGCCACTAAAAAGCACTAAAACACCAGAGTCCCTCTGTGGATCCTACCCTGAAGCAATAAACAGTCTTTAAATTCCTTCCCACCCCTGAGCCCCCCCAAGGGGACAAGGCAATTATTTACAAAGTCAATTGGCCCATGACAGGTAGGACTTTTTTAATATTCTTTCTCATTCCCAGATCCACTCTTGTGCCTTTCTTCACTCTGCTGCCTAAATAATATACAACAGGCATATTTAAGTTCACCATTCCCCATGGGGAACTTTAGCAATTAACTTGCTGTCCTGGTGTGTGGACGAGTAAATTGGGAATGGACAAACAATTGATTTGTGTTTATGGTGAGCAACTCCTGTGAAGTCTAAAAAAAAAAAAAGTATTATGAGTAGGAAAAAAAAGCGGAGAAAAAGAAAACTTACTTCAGTAAGAAAGATAAGTTTTAAGATGTCTGATGAAGCCTTAAGCCAGGTCTTCATGTTGAGTTCACTGATGGTAACTTGGCTGACATTAGTTACTAACAAAGATTTTGCCTTCAGAGCAGTTGTTTCAATTTTCCCTACCTGTAGATCTGTGGTCCTGTTTGCAATACCTAAGTTTTAAAGAGCCATACCCAGGAATCTACCTCTGCAATGTTCTGCTTGTGAATTTCTCTATCATGAAAGAAAGTAGCAATATTAAGCAAGGGAAGGTTATTGTAATATCCCTAATGTATATGATCTCATTTTATCAGAGGCTGAATATTTTCTTTCTGCTTTTTATCTCATTTTATGGTTCCTAGATGATTAAAACTTTCATGTCTGGTCTTATTGTTGGTTCAGCAGCTCCAAAACTCAGGGTGCAAGGTTTGTGTTTCCTTAGAACGCTGCATGCTGTGCTTCTAATAGAAATACCTCATTCTTGCTCACTCTGACAGGAATATTTAAATGCATCCATCACTGACAAAGCTCAAATCAAATCAGATATTAATCAAAGGCTTCATTTTTTTTTCCCTTTTAATTTGGAAGAGCTACAACAATAGAATACATTCAGCAAGAGAAAAAATCAGTCCTGTTGAAGAAAATGCACATCAAAACTACTGAAGAGGTTTTTGCCAAAGGCAGTGCCCACATCACTCTCTTCTACTCTATTATTCCTCCTACCTTCCTCCATTGCATGCATTAATTTGAGGTTTAGAAGGGCTGCCCCAGAGGCCATGTAATTTTCTGGCTTTTACAGGAGAACTGAGAAAGCACCAGTGGCACACCTCAAACTGACCCAGAAAACACAGCAAAAGCCATGCTTGTAGAAAGAGATCCAGCTTTTGTAAAGAGACAGGACCCCCAAAAGCCTGTGTCATTCGCTGGAGTGATTACAGATGTTAGTGCCTCTAGCAGGGCAAGTTACAATATAATACTGTATCTCATCCCTAAAATATAAAGTAGTTTTCTCTCAGTCCCCTGGATTTGCACAGAGCCCCAGCCTTTGGACTGACATGGCAGAAGCAGCTCTGCCTAACAAGGGAGGTGCTCTGGAAGGCTCTTTCTCCTTACTGGGCAAAAAAATGAAGAATGATAGAACAAGTATCTACATGCATATACATGTACGCACACACAGAGTTACACAGACAGACGGTTTTTGCTTGAGTACTCTACAGCCTCCCTGCTCCCTCACCTCCTCCCATTTTCTACTGGTTAATCAAGAAATCCATCCTAAGAGAGCATTGTGTTCTATCCTGCTGCTTGGATAAGCAGACAACACTACTATGAGAAGGATGCAATTTTCAATGCCCATCATTTTATGATCTAGTCAGGGACAGCATGAAAAGGTACGTGCTAGTAGCAGAAGGTAAAAACATGCCCCCCACACATACAGCACTGATTCAGAGTCTTCCCTTCTCCTCATCAGTGGTAGGTGAGGTTCTGGGTGCTCCAGCCCTACATAAAAGATCCCATTGTGATATTTTTGTTTGAAAGGCGGCCAGCTGAGAGTGTGGAAAGGCACCCACACAGGTTTCCCCTCCCACATTTCTTCCAGGGTGATTCATAATTGCACTTCACACTTTTGCTTTACATAAGCTATTCAGCATCCCTGATTCTACTTCTCCTAATGGTTCAGCACAATTTCTGTGTAAAGTGATATACATTGCATATCATTTTTCATACAGGAATTAAGATGAGAGACTTTATATTATACTATGTGGGCAACTCTCTGTTTATATTTATCAGCATAGCCCCTTTGTTACCAAAATCTGCGTCATTTACTGGCTTAATGTCTGGACATATATGAAACTCATGTGTAAAGCTTAGTGTTGATATGCAGTGGAGCAGTTTTAAGTAATAACCACGGTATGTGAAAAAAATATGGATATGTTTTAAAACTTTTGTAAACTCCCTTGCATTTCCTTTCTCTTTCTCTGACTATAAACACACATCTCTTCTATATACATAGTAAGATGGATATGTACTGCATCTGGGACAAGACTTTCTCTTCAGATGAGTGACAGAAAATCTGAGCTTTGTTTAGAATTGCACTTTTTTAGCAAATCTTAGACAACAGTTTCAGACAGGTTTTGATGTCCAGGTTACAACAGTAATCAGTAAAAAGAGATACGTCTTATTATTTGGAGCAGTATTTTAAAGTGAAGGCAACATGATTTAGTGGCTCCTGTATATTCAAGTTTCAACTACAAGAATATTTCTTATGCAAAAACAATGTAGAAAAAAAAAATGCAGACAAGAAAGTATACAGTCTGGATTCATAGGCAGGTTATTAAAAAAATTACACATACCCATGTAAAACTGGACATAAACTTTTCTTTTCTTAGAGTGAAACATGTCTTGTCAATCTGTCCATGTCAGAAAAGTCTCCCCTGTTCTCCCCAAGGAGAACTTCAGCTCCTAGTCAGATGATGACAGTTATGCTCCGGATATTCCTCTCATGGGAAAGCATATTTTTAGTTGTGTTTTAGCAGAACCAGTATCTCATTCTCAACCAACTCTCTGCACTTAGAATCAACCGAGATAGAAGAATTTACAGTTCACAGTCTCAGCATTTCTAGGTCAAAAGCAGCAGCTTTCGTGAAAGACCTCTTGTGCATTTGACTACTTTCCTGGGAAAAGTGCACTATGAGAAGCTAGAGCAGTTAATTCCTACTTTCAGCTTTGCAAGGACACCTGGACAGAAACAGGGACAGTTAAGGCAGGTAAACAGGAGTGATACTTATAAGTACTGCATTTCAAAGCCATTACATCAAATTAGTCACTCGTAGAAGATAAGTAAGTACTGTATGGGATCAAAGGACCACACAGGACCCACTGGAATTATCTCTTCTGTCCCCAGGCTTCTTCTGTGCCCTGCCAGCTCATGGCTTCCTGCACCATGTGCCAGGAGTTTGGTGTTCTGCAGAATGAAATGGTGAGATATCCAAAGGGTGCTGGGTTAAGCAAAGGCTAAAGGGAGTACCACAGCATAAGCAGTTTTCAGCTGCTGATGAGCTTGGGAAGATGTGCAAAACTACCACTGTTTTTCAAATGAGGTTCACCTCCAAAGACATTGGTAATTGTTGATGAAAGACAGACTAACAAGCTAGAGAATTCACAGGTATACACTTACACAGTGCCATTAGACACCTCCTCTGACTAATCCAATTCTGTGCAAGGCATAGGTTGTCACCTCAGCACCAGCTATACAAGTCTAACATGCTGAAGGGCCTCTGCAATTCTTCCCAGGACAGGCTGAGCCTCAGGGGTTTGGTACAGTAGTCCATGGGGTCCTGAGGAAGAGAAGCTGTTGTACCAGGGACAGTCACAGTCTTGTGCATGACTCAAGAACCTCTATCAGTACCCATAACCAGTCCTTTCCTTGCATTGGTCCTATTCCAGTTTTCAGAGTACTCTTCAGCCTCAGCAATCTATTTAAAGACAGCCATGCTTTGTTGAAAATTGCTGTAAACAAACCTTTGTGTTGATGTAGGATGACATCCTTAAGACGTAAAGTATATGAACCAATATCCAGGCATAATTTCTATATTTTCTCAAAGCAAAATAGCTTCCCCTCTTTCTTCAACTCCTTCCCTCTTGTTCATCCTTTTCCATATCAAATACACAAATTTATCATTGACTGTTCTTCAGGGTATTAATGCTTCCAGCAAAACACCTCACTGACAGGCATGCTGTGCAGACACATTCAAAGATTTCCCAAAATGGCAGTGCTGAGGATATTTTTAAAGGAGGGATGTGACCTGTGAGGGGAAACATGCCAGACTGCAATTTGCTACAGTACTGAAGGTCCACTAAAAGCACAGCTCTCACCTTTCTCCTCATTAGTTTTAGATTCAAATGAACCCAAGACAAAGACTGCATGATTAATGCTGAAACATTTTAGTGACGTACATTGCTGACAAATTTGTATGATGTCCTAAGGGTGTCTCTCTCTTAATTAAAAAGGGACCCAAGAACTATTTGGGCAAGAGGTCCACATTAAAAAAAAAATAATTAAAAAAGATCATAGACTATGAAGAAAGACAAACTTCCCTTGAAACATTGTATAAATGTGTTTCCAATTACAGAGCTGACTAAACAGAAATTATGCTATTATATTAAGTTTTATTTTTATTTTCTTGACCTCTCAGGAAAATACTGAGCCATTCAGAGAACTCACCAATGTGAAACAATAGAGGACAGATTATATCATTTATATGCTGTGTGTTGTACCAGACTCCTCAAATCTATAGAAGAAATACCTCTTTACAGAGGATTTTATAAGTTAAGTGTGCACACTTTGTAAATCCAGTCAGACCTTCATCCAACATTTTGTTGTTGTTGTTTCCATTTATTTATTAAAAAAATCCCAAGACGATCTGGAAAAAAAACTTCCTAGTGGAATGCAGTGATCATTAGGTTAGACTCTTAAATGAGCTTTGCATGAGTGAAAGTCAACCGGCTTTACTGTTCCTAAAGTTGAACTGTGAATGAGAGATCTATAGAAATACACATTTCAGTACAATCAGTCGATTAAGCAATCTCATTGTTCAAACACTGCTAAATGCCTTGCAGTTATGAGATTTTAAACATCAATACTGTTTTTAAAAGTCAGTATATTACTTTCTCCTCTGGAAGTTTATTGCAGTCTATCTACACTGGAATTAGAGGACTCCTGCTGAGCAGTAAATGCATTGAGACTGAGTATCATGAAAGAGATCAAGCAGTTCAACTCAGCTAGTGAGCCCAGTCATCATGAATGACTCCTGTGCTTGATGGGAAACCTCCAAACTCTTTGCTGGTGTGTCTAAATGAGGACAGCTGTGGATATGTAGCATCAAGGTTACCATGAAGCTGAACACTATTTCTTTTGGAAAAAGGTGTTAAAGGCTTAACTAAAATACCTCAAATTATGAAGGTCTATGGGAAAAATATCTGGTCCAGCCTCTGGGTTATCACACAGTACTAAAAGGGTTCTACACATTAAATTAATTGCTGGTTCACTTAAAATTAATAAAATATTTCCCTAACACTTTAGTCAGCTTGCCAGAGGGTGTCATTGAATCAACAGTTTTGGTTGAATTTTTAATAATTTCATGATCTCTGAAGGTATTGCAGGAGGTAAGATAAACCCTCAAAGGCCCTCTTAGCTAGCCATTATTAGGAGATAGATTAGGAAAAAGACTGGAATGGATTCTTCTCTCTGGTATTTTGATATAAATAAAGAATAAAACACTGAAGTGCAAAACCAATGCAAAATCTAAATCAGTCTCGTTGCTCCTTAAAACCACATTGACAATTGTTAAATATATGGCAACATTTTCCTTTATGTTCCCTTTTCATAGCCAGTTCTTATATTTACTGCGTCATTTTTTCAGGCGTGTTGTCATAGCCTCAGCAATTTACAAGAACAGTTTTTTAAATCATGAATACAGACAGTAGTTAAAGGAGTTGGGCAGAGGAGGAAGAAAAAATAAGGATGAAGGAGAAGTAGAGCTCTGTCATTGACAACAAGGGGGGGAAGTGTCCGAGGTGCAATTAGTATATGCTGTGATTCCTTTTGTGCCTTTTGTGGGTTTAGGCAATTATCTATTGCTAATGAGAACCACACAGAGAATTCAAATTCATTTTGGGGATGATTTCAAGATTTTAACAGATTTATCCCAACAAGGAAAAAAGCTCCAAACATTGCAGAATTGTCATCCAAAGAAAATTCTGACAGGAATATGCTTTTTTCCCGATTCTATATTCTTACTTAAAATGAGAAGTCATTTCAAACAGAGAAATTAAAATGTTGCACTTAAAAGAACAACACTGCAGTATTATGAAGATACTCACTCCTACCCCCCTTATTTGGGGAAAATAATTAGATACGTTAATTTGAAAGAAAGATATTTTCCAAGGCAAAATGGTCTGTCAGTATTTTCTTTAACACAGTTTACTGCTACTTCACATGGAACACATAGAATATCCACTGCCATGATACAAGACTGATGCATTGTTTGTTCCTAAGTGCAATACTCACTGCATTCTTGTGCAGAACTACTCTGGAGAATAGAAGGAAGTCTGCCAGAAAAAAAGAACAAGTAAAAATAGCTAACCTGCTACATTTCAGACCTTTTAAGTTAGTAGACAATATGATAGCTGGTATTTGTTCTTAGTGGACAAACATGGTATGTTAATGGATTGAGGCTGTTCATTGACCGATGGGTTGCATCACTCCTGCCCGGTGGTTACCTATACAGTGATAGATAGCCACAGAGCAAATCTGTATTACTCTGCAAAGCCTTGGATTGATGTGAACCTCAAGCATTGTGCCCTTCCAGAGGACAATTCAGCACACATATAAAAACTCAGGATACTAAATTTCTGAAGGAACTTGTCTTTTAGGCTCCAGACATGCTGCAGTCTTTCCGTGCACAATCCAGGTTGTGTGGGCAGTGCCAATGACTTCAGGTACAGAACTCTACATACATGCAGCACACTGCAGGGTCAGAGTCTTGGGGCTGTCTTCCAATATAAGGGCTGATCTTAAGAGGCACCAAGCTTTTTGCTAGGTGTGAGAATAGCCTGATACAATTTTGGTAACAGTTCTATAAGGAAGAGAATGCTCAGCTATATGTCTGAGGTTTGAGTATTAGTTAACCTTTCACATTAAGAGCTAAGGATAAGAGGGAGGTGTATGATCTTTGTTTTACAGAAATTCATTTACATTACAATGGCATATTTTCTAAGCACAGGAAGTCAATCTCTGCTCCAGAGCGTAAAGACTAAAATGACAAAGATAAATTACAGTCCGGAAAAGAGAAACAATAAATAATCTTAATGGTAATCACCAGTAGCTCTTGTTAATTACAGACTTTCTCCCATCACCCTCTTTTTAAAAAAAAATGTCAATTCAGTTAATACACTTAATTCACTGTCTTTAACAGCTACCCCAAGTTACAATGCACTGCATTTCTGTCTTTCATCCCACAGTATTCAACTCCTTTTCTCTGTGCAATTCATCCATGAGATAAATCCCCAGGATAGGTAAGAGATTTAGGCTGATGGATTTACCTTACTCTTCTAAGGTAGCAGGTACCTCCATCTATCAGGTAAATCCCTGTCAGGTCTCAAAACCCACCTAATCTCGTAAACCTCTGCATTGCTGCCATTTTGCATTACCAGATCCACCTAACCACCGACAACCACCCAACTCCTAAGCTACGCAAGGTCCTCACTCAGCCTTAAGCTTCACAAAGGGATTCTCACAATGGTCAGGAGAATATCCTAAAACTTGTCATCTGTCAGTCTATGAAACAGAGCTAGGATAAGCCAGCAACAGAGAGCAGAGCCTTATTGAACATACAAGCAGGTGGCTGGGAGTACAGGGAAAATAGGTAGTGATGGAGTTAGGCCTAAATGAGAAGTCCTAATTAGGATTCAAACCCCATTGTGGACATGAGACCTTTCATATCCCACAAAAGGGCTCAAAACAAGTTATTCTCTTTGAGTAAGGCCCTTTCCCCAACTGCTCCATTACTTTGCACGAGTAATGATAGACAGGTGAATTGAGGCTACCATGAACCTGGTGACTGCCCTAATCACTGGGCTATGGAATCAGCCTCTTTTTTAATGAATATTTTATAATAGCATTTTCTTTCTTCACAGAGACACCATAAAGAAAAATATTTTAGATTTCTCAGTTACCAGGCAAAGGAAATCACCTAAAGTATAATCAGCTATCCTACAGGCCTAGAAACCAGAGAAAAGACAGATTTAGATGGGCCTAGATGTTTATAGGATTGTATTTTCATTTGGATAGAGAAACAAGGAAGTCACATCTGAAGCAGAAAAGGAGCAAGAGAAGAAATGAAGTAAAATATTAAAATAGAGCAGAATGGAAATTTCAATAAGCAATTTGACAGGGATGAAAACTCTGGTGAACAAACACCTTTTTCTGTTTTCAAGCTCTACACCATTAGCTGAACTCTTCATTGCCGACTCGTTGAGCTGACAAGTGCCTTGTTATGCCTGTGAGAGAATGTAAGGATTTTAAGAAAATGTCTAACTCTTCAGCTCAGCAGGCTGAAAGTTCAGAGGGTAGGAAACCATTTACCATGTGAATAAACTGCAAAATGCCTTTGAAAATTACATTTTTAATTACAGTTGACATTTCTGAGCCTCCTGCTGATGGTATCTCTCTAAAAGAAAAAAAAAAAAAAAAAAAAAAGAAGACATAATTTGAGACAGAGAAAACACTATAAGAGAGACCGTAAAACAGTTCACAAGCTACTACTGACAGAGGCATTGACTCCACATTGCCTCTCACCAGTTTTGTCTAAACGCCTCTCACGCATTAATGAACTTCATCTCATATGAAGTCTCTGAATTAGCAAAACAGCAGTATTCCTGATTCACTAAGTTCAGGAGCAATTTCTAAATCTTCAGCTGAGCTCAGCAATTGAATTACCTTCTTATTCCACCACCTGTGATCCAAACCTCTTTCCTTTTGTGGTTCCTCCAGTGTCAGAGACCCACTGTTTAGTGCTGAATACCTTCAATGAGAGGGGAAGCTGCCTTACCCTGATCTCCTCTTGGAGCTCCAATTATAGGGAATATACTGAGGATGCAGAGGAAAGAGAATCAAGTCAGTATGAGATCAGTTGTCTGAAGCCCAGTGGGCTGAAAGTCAGACATTGCAGTGTGAGATTAGAGGATTTCAAAGACAGCCAGGCAAGATATGATGCAACCTTAGAGAGGAGGCCTGCTGACTATGTAAATCACCTTGTTTTCCCCTTGTTTCTCAACTATTGCACCAAACTAAGAGGTAGATTGCAGGAAGCCTGCCATGCCTGAACAGCCTACAGAAGAACCTGAACTCTTACACTCAAAACTTTTTTGTTTTTTCACTTTGGTAAAAGGAGATAATGTTACTCTGAAACAGGAGCATTTTCCTAGCTGCCATGACCTCCTTTTTTCCTTGAAGGAAGAGTTCTGAGCACTATGGAGTTTATAGGACTTCAAATGATTTTTGTCTCCATATTTTCGTTCCAAGGTTCTAACATCTGCTCAATTTAATCTGGGAAAGTGCAAGGATTATTTCCCCCACTGCTATGACAACAAAATTGGCCCTATTTGCTACAAACACGCTAGTGAACTAAACCTTGCTAGGCAGCACTTCCAGTCACTGAAACACAACTCTATGTGCTGTTAAACTGTTAGAGCAGTGCCTGGTGCACATCTGGCTTATGCTAATTAATATTTTATTAAATGATGCAGTTATAATTCAGGAGTTAAATGCACACAAGAACCATTAGTATGATGCAGTTTACATGTGGCCACATGATTTTGGAGGCTAGGAGAGTTTTCCTATATGAAAGCAAAGCTTTCTGTATCAGTCGGGCTCATTAGTTCAGAACTTTCCTGAAATCATTAAATTCACTTGGGAAGTTGTAGCTATGAAGGCTACATATATCATTGATGACTTCTTGCACAGAGAAACCTCAAAACCAAAACAGATCCTTCTGTATGTGTCATGCTCACCTTGCTCTAGCATGCTCGACACAAAGTAAGCTTCCTCTGGTCTTAACTTCTAGTACTTCTAATACTATCCATTAGCAGAAGCCAACATATTCACACTGACAGCGCATGATTTTGATCCAAGTCAAACTCAGTGCTCAAGAAAAAACACTCTTTTGACAGTTATAAGTTAGTGGGAGTAATTAAACAACATGAATATGAACAGCATAGAGCCATATTAATTGGATCTGTTCCCAGGTATCTGTATTAATGTGATCATAACCTTATCACCATCTTCTTGCTTCAAATATAGATAATGAATTTATATTGAAGCAGTTAGGAATGACTGAGAACATGATACATCTGATCTGCTAAGAGCTCTGGCTAGTCCAGTCCTATGCCTTCATCAAAGAGCAGCACCAGTTAAATATGTAAGTACCTCCTGACAACCAAATGTCAGATAAACTGTGCCTCCACATTGAGTTCATACATGATCTTTAAGAGTCAGCAATTGGTATCAAACATGAAAATCAAATTTTGGAGCTTTTCCAGGAACTTAGTTAGCATTCATTATAACAGTTCAAGGTATTAACTGTAGCCTTGTAAATGACCAGTCTCAAAAGCCTGAATGCTACCAAATCATTTTTTAGCTAGACAGATGAAAACCTAAGATAGAAATTGAAATCAGTGTATTTTTAAATGACATATAGCTCAAAAAATCTGACAATGTGCCTTTGGACTCTATAGAAATATTTCCTTTCTTTTATAGGAAATGTGACAATGTTATGGCTAAGTTAAGGTGCCAATTCAGGAAAGCATAGCTATTCAAAAAGGATGTAAGCATATGCTTAACTTGAAGCATGCACTTGAGTCTCTTTGACTTAATGATAGGATCTAAGCACATATTTACATTTAAGCACATGTCTGAGTGCTTTCCTCCATAGAGACAGATTTAAGCTTGTGCTTCAGTGCTTTCACTGTCTAATTTTCCAAGACAAAGCTATAGGTGGAGATAAAATAGTGTGTTACAATGGAAGCTGCTTGCCAGGCTAAGTGCATATAGACAACCAACCTCTGCAAAATTATATGCAAACATAAAGGTGCACAGCTCATTAGTCAGGCACTGAGGGGGAGAGGGACAATGAGCCTCTGAACTGTGGTCCCAGCTGACAGAATTTATAAGAGCTAGGTATTTAGCTGACTGAAGATGTGCTGGGAGAACTAATGCTGGAATTACAGCCACCTTGACTAAATCTGAGGTTAAAGCAAGAAAGAAAACAATCTTTGGATTTGACTCAAGCCCAGGACAAGATAAGCATTATATGGGGGCAAATCAGTGGCAGCAGTTGTTATGACTACCTTTGAAAAAGGTGCAGGGTTGTGGCAGTGGGACAAACAGGAAAGAGCAATGCCTGGAAAAAGATCAACACTGCAGTTTTCTGTTTCATTGGGACTTTGAAATACCTCCAATAATATGGAGTAAACATATTCCCACAGGAAGATTCACAACACATATGACTTTTGGTGAATTAAAAGATTAACAGCTAGTAGAGGATCTGGTAATTTTGAGATTTTTTTCCTCCTCATCCTCTCCCCTCCCCCAATACACAGAAAAGTCAAAATATCTAGTATCTAAAGTACTTTGTTCAAAGAATTATTAATGTGTTTTATCAGTTTTGTGGTATTTTTCCTGCACTTTACTGTTAAATGCACTAATTGACTGAATCTGTGACTGAGTTGTACTGGGGAATCAAGGTGACATAGATAATGTAGACTTCTTATTTATGTGTCTCCAGAAGTGCTGGGACTCGGAAATTTCTCCTCTCCGACACACAGATACAGTATACACATCGCATCATTCATGTACACACATCATTAACACATAGTCCTACAAACTGCTCATTGAGGCTACAGGGATAATAAAAACACCCATGCAGACTCCCTGAATTGACTCAACTAAACTTTGTCAATGGAATCATGTGCAAAAGCCACGCATAACTTAACCGTAGGTAGCTGACGTGGATGAGAGCAAACTGCTGAGACAGGCCAGGAAACTATGTGCTCTGAACCATCACAGCAGTTCAGCACAACTGGTGGTGGTGTTTGTAAGAAAGCCTGCAAAGACACCTTAGACAAGTTTTAAAGTGGCTTTCATTGCAGAATCTGAAAGGAAACCGTAGCAATGTTACTTGCTCCTCACAACTGGGCCTCATCACCAAAATGAAGGGTGGAAATGAAATTACTGCTGCTTGCATACATTGGCCATATGAAACAAAACTACATCAGGACAGAACAGTTGTCCTTGATATGCCTTTTCTGAATCTGGAAACCAATTACCAAGTTATTTGGTGTGACTTGACTTGTTATTGTTTAATATTCTATCCTTAATTAGTGATTTTTGTAATAGTGTTTGTTATTTTCAATGTTTTCATAATACTTATTCTGTAAGGGACGTTGAAGGAATTAATTGTTTTCTAATAGAGATACAGGTGTAGACAGATATACATATAAAACTGACAAGATGTCTTAAAGGCATTTCCATACCTAGCACAGTTTTCCAAGTGTGATCTTGTATGTATTCAAACTAGAAAGATGTCTCCCCAGAAAACACAGTACAATAATTCTAAGGCTCAATTCATTAAGGAAGGCTGGATTGGAAAGGGTTTGGGGATAACATAAGAAATATATAGCAGAGTATTAAAAAAAAAAAAAAAAAAAAAAAAAAAGAGCATGCATGCTGAGTAACCTCAACTGAACAATTAAATACATACTGATAATTTTTCTCATAATGTTATTACATAGTCTGCAGCACATCCTACAAGTACTAGAGAACATTTGCTCCTGAAAATAGATATTTGCGCTACCATGAATCATAGCTGAACTGCAGGCCAATATCAGTATTTTAGATGAAACAAAAAATCATGTCATAAATACAGAAAATGCCATGAAACCAAACTATGTGCTTAAGCTAAAATACATAAACCCTATTAAATATATAAATTACATTCCATTTAAAACCTGTCATCTTTCATATCCATCAACAAATAAGACTGAGATGCAATATGTAGCAATAACTGGCCGGTCTTGATTCAGTGCATCCCTCAGACACTTCATAGCTAGACAAAAATAACGTAGGCAGATTATTTTAAAGGATAAACTGATCATTAAAATGAACTAGTGATGACTCTTCATCTTAAAACCCCATTTTCATACTTTCATACTTAATTCACTTAACTTAACTTAATACTTGGTGTTCTAAGTGTACCTGGAATTAATTTCAGTCAACATGGTTGGATATGAAAGACAGCAATGCAATAATCCTGTGACTACATTCACAAAGGGAGGCAGCACTAGAGAGTGTTTCTCAATAACAAATTATAGCATAAAACCAAAAGTATAGACATGTGGTGATCTAAAATGAGTTAGTCAAGAAATGTGGTTACTGGATTTGACACTCACTCATTTTTATACGCATTGAGCCAGCACACTTATACCCTACATTGTAAATGCTGAGCTTGTGAGAAGAAAAAGGTATGTGAATCAGATGTTAGACAAGACTCTTGGATAAACTAGCCAACAGGGAAACACCAGGAACAAGATCGCACCTCTTTCCAAGGTTCAATGCCCTATTCTCCTCAACTCACAGGTATTTTCGACTACCATGAATTGGAAACCCAGAATCATCCCTGATACCAGACACATCCCAGTTATAGCACCATGTGGCTCTGTTCAGGTTTATCTGCTTGGTGCAAAAGCAGCATGCATATATTCGTAATTTTCTTGAGTGTGAACTATCATCCAAGGGTTGAGGATAACTACATGTGTATTATGCTATGAAAGGATGATCCCAATTCCACCACACTATGTCCTTACCTCCTGATGTACAGTTACTTCCTATGCATGTCACTTGAGCATCTCTTGCCACTTTTTAGACTACCATATTGTTTGCAGCCACTGCTGGATGCAGTCTGGAGGGATCATCCCATGCAAGTGGAGAGTATTCAGACAACTTCAACAGCAGTGAAAGATAAAAGCTCCACCACGTAGTTATTTCAGACAGAAACTTACTCTACAGTTCTTCGGGAAGTTTCTCATTTAACTAAGTAGGAAGATTAAGATTAGTAAGTGTCTAGGTTAAGTGTCTAAGTGTCTCAAACACAGGAATTATAAATCTTTCCTTCTCTCAAGTTTTTAATATGATCCTATGCTGTAGGCAGATGATGACTAAAACTCATAAGACATAACAGCATTATATGCTGTCCTTGGGTGCTTGCCTCTCGGAGCAGGGTGTACAGCTTGTTTTGTTTAATCTTTCCATTTATACTTTTTCCTTGACACAAAGCTACCTCAGTACACCAGGTCTACACTACACTTAAATCACTGATGGTCGTATTAGCTCAGAAATGGAAGAGGTGGAGTGTATTAGTGTGACGCTGCACTGAAGAAAAAACACCCTGAAAAAAAGAAAGGTGTATCACTTAGAAGAACAGGCTTCTACTGCACTGGTATCAGACACTGAGACCGTAATAACATTAGTATTGCCATGACATCTGAACATGCATACTCCTATCAGCATCAGCCTAGATCATACTCCAGTGCACAGGAAATACAAGACCCTACTCTCCTAATACCTAACTGACAGTCTGCTGCATGTGGGTGGACAAGGACACTACTCATGACTCTGCCACATAGAAACTTTCAGGCTTATTTTCCAAGGCTAAAAGATTAGCCTCAGAAATATCACAACTCACTAACTGGAGCAAAGCATTCTATATAGGTGAATTTAATATTTTTTTTTTTTCTATCAGATAACCTCTTAGCATATCTTAGGGCCTATTTTAATATATAATTGTAAAACAAGTTATACAATTTTCATTTTTCACTGCTCCAATAGCTGAGCTTTGCATCAGCTTTTGGCACTAAAAATGGGTTTGGATGACAAAGCAATGTCTGCAGTGAAATGTGTTTTCTTTCCAGTCTGTCATTTTTTTGTGTGAATAAAATCTTTGCTATCAAATGCTGAAGTGCTCAGTGTTTAAGGTAGTATTACTGTGAGCAGGAGTGAATGGAAGCATATGGAGATCAATTGAGTTATTCATAAGGTGCCACCACAACAAACTAAGCAGGCCACCTGCTGTTTCACTGCCTCAAAAGGCTTTTCTCTACTACTCATTTAAAAATAATTTGGTGGCAAGGCTGGCACTGATGTCAGTTTATAAACTTGAATTTCAGCAAAATACTCACCAGGATTGTGCAGTGAGGGCTGTTTATGTACATAGATTCTTCCGTGTCTTTTTTACATACATGTTGCCTGTACGGTTCAGCAACACTATATTATAGCTTTTGCAATTAGAGTTCCTACAGCAAAATTACCTCAGCCACTTTTTAAATCCTGCACTTTTTTGCAATATGTGTTAGACAATAAGTAATACAGCTAAGAAGGGACAGAATACATCTAACAAGGAAAGCAGTAGTAGATTGTGTTACAGTACGCAGGACAGATTTCCTTTAGCTTCTCCACCTTATCACCATTCTTCATGCATTATCCTTTGCCTTTTCTGAGACAGCTTTATCCTGTGCTTACTTTTGACCTAGGAACTACAGATTTCACGTAAAACTTTCCCCATTTCCTGAGTCTGTTTATTGCTGGGCTGGCAGAGAAGGAAATCTGACAAAGGCTTTAGGGTTTCCTCAGTTCTCTTCTACAACACACTGGTTTCCTCTAAGCTCTCAAACGCCATGTCTGAACATCTTCTTCCAGGCCTCCAAATTCATCACTTCAAAAGGACACACAGAGAACATAATATCCTTCCCTGTCATATACATCAGCCTCTCAAAATGTAGCAGAGGCTTATAGATGAATTTAAGCCACAATTTGCCTTTATCCATGCTTCCCTAAGATCCCTAGGTATGTCACCAGTTTTAGGCTTTTGCCTGAGTGCCTTGCTTAATGGAGCCCCTGGCCCTTCATTGTGAACTTAAGGTTGAACATAAGGGACATCTCAGCAGCTCTAGAGAGGCCTTCCGTGTTTTTAAGCACCCTGAGGAAATCAGCCTCTTCTCTACTCTCTCAGCTACTATGTATCCCCATTCATCCTGCCTACCTCATGACATATTATGTGCTCCACACACCACACACATTTCCCACCTCTTAGATTATTTCCTGTCTTTCACTTCCCACTTTTCCTCCAAGAACCCACTTCTAGTTCTTATTTATCCTGCCCACCTTCTTTGCTGCTTAGGCACTTGTAAAAGAAAACAGAATTTGAAGAAGTGGATTAAGTGCATGGGCGAGGGTGTGTCTCTGCTTTCAAGACTTTTGCCTGACCTCATACCAGTGCTGCAATCCTGTCCCACAGCCTACAGAGAAACAGGCTTTTGGTGATGGCGGAGTGAAATAAGCTGATAAATTCTAGCAAATCTGCAGGAAACACACAAATTGAAGGTTTCAGAAGAGTTCAAACAGAGCAGTGGTGCAACTGAACTCCTAACTAGTATACTCTAATAGTCTTTTTTCTCTTAATTGTTATCAGCCTAAAGGAAAACATTGCTGTGCTCACAGCTGTGAGAAAGGCTGCCCCGGTCAACCAAAGCCAACCCCCAAACTCTCCTTTATTTGTGCTGGAGTGTGTTTTATTGTTCAGTGTGGTTATCACTGTCCAAGGAAATGTTTTATTTTCCACTGTGTGTTGTATTTTTCAGATCTTTAGCTGGACTATTACAGTCTCATGCTGGGCTGTCAAAACAACTCAATCTATGCTGACTAGTTACAGGGAAACATATAGTTTCCATCCAGTGCCTCCAGAGTAACAGTTCAAATAAAGAAGCATCAGGGGCTGTGATCTGACTATCAGAGACTACCCAGGATTAGAAGCCTTAAAAAAAGACTTCTATGGGTAATAAATTACTTATATATTTCAAGCTATCTTAGATAATCAAAATTAACAGCTTTCAGCAGGTATACCATCTAGTACAATGCCCCCCCGCCCCAATCTGTTTGACACTATCTCTTTTAGGTAGCTGTATCCACTCTGTGTTTATACATTTGACAGGTGCACTATACATGTCCTGTGCTGTATTACTCGCTTACACATATCTGTCTGTGCATACACGTAAAAACACATACAAGCAAAGCCTCCTAGGCCGACAACAAGTATGCTAAAATATATCAGATTGGGTTTAACCTATCATGCCATAGAAACAGCATATCACATAGATGAATGTCCATAGCAGCCAGGGTGCAGAGAATAAATAATAAATGTCACAATGGGGAGAAAGAGGCAAATAAAATCCTCTGTTCCATGAAAAAGTTGACACCATGTATGCTACAATACCTATTGACAGTAACATGAAACTAGATTTCTTCAGTGAGGCGCTGTCAACTTGCAGTGAGATTTGGCACGATGTTCCCTGAAGGCTGTTGAAATATAGGCACTGTGGTTTTACTTTTCCCCCTCTATCTTTGCAAATGGCACACAGAAGACATATTCTTGGCAAATGACTGCATACAGGGTAACAAGACTGTACCACACTGCTCCTCAGCAACTGAGACATCATTTACTTACCCTTGAAAATGGAGGGAATATATTTCTCCAAATCGTGGTCCTGAACTTGTGACTTGAAGTAAATGTTAAAAATTAGGAAGTCCTTTCAATTCCTAAGAGAAGCACAATAATTTTATTTTGGAAGACTGAAAATTTGCTACAGTTAAGAAACAGTCACATATTTTAATATCATTCTGCACTATGCAACCTTCAAAACTCATACCACTTCCATTCTTAAGCATCTATAAGAAGAGAGACTCTACAATAAAATTAATTCACTATATACTGTGTGGAGCCAAGTGAAAGTATTGATTGAAATGTGTAGGTTATGATGTGTTTGCAGAAAGAAAGAAATCATAATTAATTCAAATTACATGCTTACATCAACTGCAATTATTCACTTAAACACCATATATGTTGTTCTCCAGACTATCTCAAACAGCTTATGAAGAAAGAATTTTTTTCAATTAGTTAGCTAAACCTCTTCCATTTATGACTCATTGGGTTATGCTATCTTCTTATACAATGCAATATGATGATGTCATAGTGCTAAAAAATAGTAATTTGTCCCCTTTTCTTGAGGTCTTCTACCAGTTCAAGTAAGATAACAAAGAAAGAACTCAAAAAAGGCAAACCAGAATATGATTCTCAAAAAACTGGATGCATTCAGTGTCTGTAAACTTCATCTTTCCTAATTCTCTGCCCTTTCATTTCACAAAGAAGAAATAGCCCTAACTTCTAAAGGGAGGAGTAGGCTCTGCTTCTTATTTCTATTTGTTTTCACTTCTTTGCAAGTGAATGGATAAATGACTATCAATAAAGAAGACCGAAGAGTGTTGAAAGCTACCTTCCAACCTAATAGCAAAAAAAAAAAAAAAAAAAAAATCAAAAAACAAACTCAAGAAAAATATAGAGAAAGAAATATTATTGCCTTTACAAATACAAGTTACATCAATAAACTGGTAGTGGGAAACAGGAAGGTTGGATTTACCTTAACTAGCCACAGGCACAACATATGACATAGATAAAAATCCATAGAGGCCAGTGTCCAGGGGATAAAAAACAAATGCTATGACGTGGGGAAAGAGACAAGTTTTTTCTTTGTATTTAAACATAGGACTGGATGGAGAACTGACTGTATTTGAATACTGGACTGAGTACTTCTTACCCCTTAGGGTCAAGGCCTTGTGTTATCTTCTTTATGTAATAGAATAAAAAGGAAAGTCCTCATGCAAGTACAATAATACATCTAAAATGAATTGCCCTTGTATGAGTTTTAAGACTGTTAAGAGGGTCCTTTAAGTTCTTTAATATAGGAAATCAAAAACAGTGGTAAGAGCGTCCTTTGAAAGAAATCAAAGACTACACTGAAAGGAACCTTGACTGTGCCACAAGATGATGACTGTGCTGTTCTGCTAATCTGAACTGTTTGTGTGACAACAGTGAGAGTCAGAAATATTAGGAAATTATTTAATTCATACAACTATAAGTCAAGGTCATGTTTGATCTCTATTCCCAGAGGTGCTTACAGACAGTTTTCAATGGATTCAAATTATGTGCCAGATCTTTAAGTTACCTGAGTGACTCACCTTTTCTTGAAGAACTCATCTTGGAGATTTTGCACACAGCTGGACAGATAACCTGAATTTATGTAGAACTCAGCAATCCAAAGTTATAAAATACTCCAAGCAGTTCCACAAGTACTGTCTGAAGTTTGTTGGCATGGAAGAGTGTTCATATTTCATTGCATTATGCTGAAACACTGTCTGCTGCATAACACACTGTATATGTGGTACCTGTAAATTAAAGTTCATTATTTGCATGTGGAGAGGTTGAGGGACAGATAATATTTCACAGGTGTTGGAGAGAAAATTCCCTGGATGTATACAGCCCACCTCACCACTGCTTTGTGCTCTGAGCATAAGAAAACAGTAGAATCATAGAATGTTTTGGGTTGTAAGGGCCTTTTATGTCATCTAGTGCAACCCTCATGATATAAAATAGGCTGAAATACACCTCAAGGAGTATTTGTGGCAAACAAGCAAGTACCTTCAGCAGACCTTGCCTATGAGGCAACAAGCTTTAACATTACTGCAATATGGGAAGTGTCCCTGGAATTTGTGGTTCAAAAAAAGGTCTTTAACATGTTGTGTGACCCATCCATTGAAACTAGTACCCTGAGAATATGCTTGAACTGGAGTGAGCTAGGCAGGTAAAAACTAAGATACATTTGTCAAGACATTTTCACAGCATATTGAATGGAATAATCCATAGTCACAGTGCCTAGGAAACTATTTTCTCTTGCAGGAATATTGAAACAACTGTTTTCCTCTGACTTCCTGCTAAGTAGTGTTATCATGAGAACACCTCTAACCAAGGAGTTTCACAGATTGGAAGCTGGGTTTTGAAAACTTTGTGAGCACCTGCAGCTGAAGGAAATCCTCTGTGTTTATAGGCTCTATAACCAGAGTTAAGAGTCGCTGAGCCATTCCACATGTCTCTTAAGTACAACACATTAGCCTGAGGGTTAGAAAGAAAAAATAGTCTTGGTTGCATAAGGTTGATTTCATTTGTAGAAAGCCCAAATTGGACCATAAAAAGAGGATTCATAAGTAACACTGATAGCTGCAAGTCCTAGGCGCAAATTCTGGCAAGAAGAAAAATTCTGGCCAGAATAACTGCTTGTGCAAAACAGTAAGCAGGATATCACAAGCTGGGTTGAAGTTCTTTTGAAAATATGTCAACCCATTTTATTTATCTCTCTTTCTCAGATGGGGAATAAGTTGCTAATTATGTACTTGACTGCACTGCATTCTACTGAGTAGCAAACTCAGTTTTCTGACAGCTGTTACTGTACTTTTATGAGACCTTGATCCCTTAGAAGATACTGTGCTGTCTTGTACAGTTATATTAAAACCTTTTTCTCTGAGAAGAAAACCTGAGAAAGAGGAATGGGTTGGGCATTTGTGTTCTTCTCTACTATGTTTCTGAAAGCACCAGATCTTACAAAAAACATTCCCAACAGTTATCTTTTCTCCAAGAGGCATATGGTCCCACAGAATAAAGACCTGCTCTGTCCTTTCTTGATGGGGTTGAGTTTTGCAAAGTACATTTGTATTGTGTTTAAGAGAAGATTACAATAGCAAACTGGAACAATAAGAATATCAGATGAAAGGTAAAAACAGACAATGACACAATGCAGTGAGTGTGGACCCTAATCATAAGGATTTTAGCAAGTGTAGTCACATAAATACTCAGCTGTTGAGAAAGTGGGCACAGTATTGATTTTAAGAATATTTTTCTAGAGGAGGAAAAAAAATAGACAACAGTTATACCCAAACTTGAGACAGACATAATTTGCAAGGAAGCTACACATGCAGAAAAATGAGGCATAAAGGAAAAACAATCCCTATTTTGAGGCTCAAGATGATAAGACTTTTCAAACTTTAAGACTGAATAAAGTTGTCAGACTCCTCACCTCCTTAAATTGTTATTCTTTTCTTTGTAAAAACATGTAACACTGTGACAATGCCACTGTAAAGTGGAAGTACCAGAACTAAGAAAGCACACTCTCAAAGCAGTATCTCTTTTTATATGAGCTCATGAAAACCCAGGTAAATTTCATCTTGGGCATTTGAACATATCCATGATTACCCTGTCTACAGGTTTTGAAACCTATTGCTACACAAAAAACCTATGATATCAAAACACAATTAAAAGTCCTGTATGTATCATTACATTAGTTTCAAAGGTAAAATACTGAAAGTTAGGCAAATTCTGCATGCGGAATGAATTCATTCATTACTGAGTGAATTGTACTTAATCCTTTAATTTGAGGTTTACACAGTGTAAACCAAATATTTCACAGCAAATTGTACCTTAAAGTCATACAATTTTTCAGTTAAAATGCTTTTCAGTGTTTAAAGTCATTCATCCTTCAGACTCATCCTTTATAAACCCAAGATCTACAACAGTCACTGCTTAGTTACTAATAATACCAAGATAATGTTAATGGCATTTAACTCCTAACCAGCACATAAATTAAAAAGTTTCAGCTTATATAATCTGCAACATTTTTTTTTTTTATTTTTTTTTGGTCAATGTTCATTTACATCTCTTACCTTTCTAGAACTACACTGGCTTACAAAAATTCGCTGTCACTATTCAGAAAGTTTCTCTCATCATTGATAACAAGATAGTAAATTAAGTCAAAACACACCACTTAATATTCAGAAACAAGAAGAGTATAAAAATAACAAAACCAAAACAGTAAAAAATTACTATTGAAAATACATTTGGGTATGTGTCCCAGTTTCACTGGGGCAGACTCATAGGCCAGATGTGGTCTGCAGGCCATTAGTAGTTTCAAATCAGTCAGGTGACCTGAGTTGGCTCCCAGGTGTATCCCATACCATAAATGTCATGCTCATTATAAAGGGGGAAGTTTGCTGAGGATGAGGGAAGACTCTGTTTGGATTTCTTCCCATCCTGCTCTGCTTTCCCATTAACTGTGACCACCACACATTTCCTGGGTTGAGCATAGCTTGATTCACTTTATATTGGTATTAGCTTGGCTGTTCTATTAAATCTATTTTCATTTCAACTCATGAGTGTCCTCTCTTTTTCCCAATCATGCTTCTCTGCTGGGGAGGGGTCATCAGGTAATGGAGCAATTACTATAGTTTAGTCCTAGATATGGGTTAAATGTAGACAGTTTACTTGGGGTTTCACTTAAATAGCTCACCCGGAAGACTCTCGGGCCTTCAATTTGAAAGTCTCGAAGGACTGAAGTTTCAATGGATTTGGCCAAGTTGTCACAAGCATTCATTCTGTATGGTAATGTGGGTAGAGCGGTGGCTGGGCGCAATTCTGTGATATCTCTTTCTAGAGTTGTTTTTGAAGCTGTGGGTGGCTTTACTACTTTTGGTTACGTGTTTGTGTGGATTATCATTTCTGGGTGTGGGCTTGGAAGTTCTGATCTGCTATGTTATTTGGTGTTTAGTTATGTTATTATAAATTCTTTCGTAGCTACAAGGATTTCTGATTTCTATGGCATGGTAGTAGGCAAAGACAACTGGGTATACCCTTGGGATGCTTCTACTGTGTTTATCACATTATGAGGCCTCTTTCTGACTGTCTTTTGGTTCTTGGTATCACTTAAAGCAAAATATTGTTATAGAGGTGGCTACAGTGAAGTTGTCTCAGCTCCCATGATGGGAGGTGCGGGTACTCAAACCCCAGTGATAGGTGATGTAGCTAAAGCAGGGACTCACCCAGTGGCAGTATCAGTTGCCCCCATAGAGCCAAAGAAATACACAAGAAGAGTAGGTCCTGCAGGGACATCACAGGCAGAAGAATAGGAGGTCATCACTCAATCTCTGTTCCTAAGTGAGTTGTGGGATATACATAAAGATTGCAGTTGTCATGAAGGCAAGCAACTTGTTAATTGGCTGCTCTCATGCTGGGATAATGGAGCTGATGGCATGGACTTAGAGGGTAGAGAAGTCAAGCAGTTGGGATGGATGGCTAGAGAAGTGGGTATTGACAGGGCTGTTGCAAAAGAGGCACATTCTTTCTGTCTCTGGAGGTGTCTACTGTTGAGTGTGAGGAGCAGGTATGATGTCATATACTGCCCAGGCAAGCTGACAACCTTTGAGAGAGGTGTTAAGAATCTGAAGTCACTAGCTGTGCAGGAGCTGATTTTTCTGAGCTGGATGACCCACAGGCACTATTAGATTCAGATGAACTCAAAGTTACCAGACCCATGTTGTTCAAGTAGCTACTGAGTGCACCACCATCATATGCCAATGTATTAGCATTATTTAGCTGGAAAGACAACAAGGCACCAGCAGCGGGTGAGAGGTGCTCAGCTGTGACAATATTCAGATAATCTGTCTTCCTTCCACAGACTGATGAGGAATGAAAGGTGTCCATCGCTTCTGCAACTGTGCACTGGTAGCAATACCTCACTAACAGATACTCCCTGATCCCTATCCAGAAGCTAATCTCTGAGATGGAGAGATACACAGTGATCAGTAAGATGTACTTACCCTTTAACAGGCCCATTTGGCCTGTATGGAAGTCTAATGGAGAGTGCAGACTGACAGTAGACTATTGCAACCCAAATTAAGTCATGACACTACTGAGTACTGCTTTGCTGACCCTGTTAAAAGTCAGCACAAACGGGGGTCACAGGTAGCCAAGTCGTAACGCCACAAATGATGTTGCTAATGCATTTTTCTTAATCCCTTTGGATGCGGAGTGCAGGCCACGGTGTGCTTTCACTTGGAGGCATGTCCAGTACACCTGGAATTGACTGTTCCCAGATGGAAACACAGCCGCACCATTTGCCATAGACTGATTCAGACTGCACTTGAAAAGGCTGGAACTCCTGAACATTTGCAAATTTTATATCATTTTATGGGGTAATACAGCAGAATAAGTTTCTGAGAAAGAGAAGAAAGTAACAGTGATTATAAATATTCAAAGGGTGGATATAAGGAGGATGGGATCAGACTTTTTTTCAGTGGTGCCCTGTGATAGAACAAGAGGTAATAGATACAAACTTGAACATAGGAAGTTCCATCTATACATGATGAGGAATTTCTTTACTGTGAGGGTGACAGAGCTCTGGAACAGGCTGCCCAAAGAGTTGGGGAGTCTCTGTCTCTGGAGTCATTCAAAACATGCCTGGATACAATCCTGTGTAATCTTCTCTAGATGAACCTGCCTTGGCAGAGGAGTTGAACTAGATGATCTCCAGAGGTCCCTTCCAACCCCTACTGTTTTGTGATTCTGCAATTCAAATTCTTCTGAAAGCTGGTTTTTTCCACCAAAAGAGGTAAGTTTGAGGAATCCGTACAAGAAATCCAATTTTTAGGAATTAAATGACAAGATGGGTGTAACCAGACCCCAATAGATGTGACTGATGGAGAAATAACTGTTATTTTGCCACCTTAGAAAAAAAAAGGGGGGGACACAAGTTTTCCTAGGCATGGGTTTCTGCAGATGCATATTCCAGACTACAGTCTGATTGTGAGCCCTCTCTATAAAGTCACCTGGAAAAAAGAACAGTTTTAAATGCGGCCATGAGCAGCAACAGGCCTTTGAACGAATCAAGCAAGAGATTGTTCATGCAGTGGCCCTTGGGCCAGTATGGACAGCTCAAGATGATTAAAATGTGCTTTTCACTGGAGCCAGGGACAATGGTCCTACCTGGAGTCACTGGTAAAGGACACCAGGGAAGTCTTGAGGTCAATCCCCAGGGTTTGCAAGTTGAGCATACAGAGGGTCAGAAGCCTGCTACATCCCCAGTGGAAAGAGATATTGTCAGTATATGAAGGACTTTGGGCTGCTTCAGGAGTAACTGGTACTGAAGCACAGCTTCTTCTGGGGCCCCAGTTGCCAGTGCTGAACTGGATGTTTAAAGGGAAGACTCCCTCCACACATCATGCAACTGGTGCTACATGGAGTAAGCGGTAGGCTCAAATAGGGAACCCCAGTTGCCTGGGAATTGTGGACTGGCCAGAAGGCAAGGATTTTTGGTATGTCACAAAGGGAGAAAGTAATGTGTGCTGAAGAAGTCCCACCATACAACAAATTATCAGAATATGAGAAGCAACATGCCACCTTTACCAGTGGATCTTGCTGTATTGTAGGAAAGTGGCATAGGTGGAAAGCAGCTCTGTGAAGTCCTACTCCTAATTTGGAGATTGCAGAGTTAGAGAAATGGCCAGTATTTTACCTGTACGCTGAGCCATGGATGGCAGCAAATGCCGTGTGGGCGCGGTTAAAACAGTGGAAGGAAACCAATTGGCAGCACAGGGGCAAACTCATCCAGTCTCAAGTAGACCTGGGTTGGTAGAATACAGATTGATTTGTTTTAGCTCAGTGAGACCATGATGGTTCAGGCCATCTGACTGCATGAGACATGCCAGCTGCAAGCTCCAGATGCAGGGCACATCATCCTGCTTCATCCAACTTCACCTGTGCTACAGAGATGGAACCCACAGTTTCGGACTAAATTAATTCAATGAACTTTTTGGAGAAATGACACACACACCAAGGGACTAATACCTGTGTGTGGACATGTACTGAGAGATGGGAAGAATAGTAGTGACTTGGGTGTGACATAAATGATAGGGACTAAGAGGTGGAATACTGTCCTGGTTTCACTGGGATAGAATTATAGGCAAATCATGGTATATTGGCTATTAGCAGTTTTAAGTCAGGGCAGATACTCTAGGTTGGCTCACAGGTTTCCCCATACCAACCTCCTGCTTGGGCTCATCCTGACCTTGCTCTTCCTCTTCCTTTTCCTGCTCTTGAGGACTGCTTTCTTGCTAACTGTGATCATCACACATTTGCTTAGTTGAGTATAACTTTGTGTACTTTATATTGTCATTGGTATTTGGTTTTCTGTTCCATTAAATCCATTTCCATTCCAACCCATGGGTCTCCTCTTCTTTTCCTGATCCATCTTCTTTACTGGGGAAGGGTCATCTGGTGATAGAATATATTGGCTCTGACTCAGCTGGAGTTAATTTTCCTCATAGCATCCCTCCCAGTGCTGTGCTTTGCATGGAGAGTTGGAAAGGTGCTGATAGCACACCCATGTTGTGGCTACTGCTGAGCAGGGCTCTCACAGCACCAAGACTGTTTTCTTTCAGATCTTGGGAGGCGACACTACTGGGACAGCTGACCTAAATTGACCAAAGAGATATTCCATACCATATGATGTCAGCTCAACAATAAACGCTAGGAAAAGGGAGGAGGAGAGGGGTCATCTGTTTGTCCACTGGAGCAACTGCTATGCATATTGAGCCCTGCTTCCTGGAAAAGGGGCCAGATCTCACCTGCTGCTGGGAAGTAGAGAAAAAAAATCTTTGTTTTTTTCTGCTTCTGTGTGGCCTTAAACTATAAAACTATAAAAATAACTATATAATTGAACTATGAAACTATAAAAATAACTATATAATTAAACTATAAAACTATAAAAATAACCTGTGCCTGATAGTGCTGGAGAAGATGGTGGAGTATGGAACAATAAACACTTCAATTAATGAAGCTGATGACAAGATGAGTGTTTCTACATACCAGCGTCTCCTTGAGTCAAATACAAAGATACAGTACTAAGGTATACATTACTGATTTTCTTGGTCATATCTGCCAACTCGACTCCCTGAAGTCAAATCTTGACATGTACTTGGCTTGGTTTTAAACAAAGTGTAGAATATGCCTTTGAAATTGATACAATGGATGCCTTCACAATTGTAGTCATGTACCTGGAGGTCCTTTCCAGCTCTTTATAATGGAGGATCTTGAAAGCTCATGTTTCTAGCCTTCTAGGTAAACCACTGAGAACTGCCAACATTGCACCAGACTGGGGTGCCACAAAAAGCCTGTGGACCAAATCCATGACAGTATTTTTTAGGATCACCTAAAGACTTTGTGTGGTATCTTGGATAATGAGGATATTCATTCTGTTTAGGTGTCTAACTTAAAGCCCCCATTTTGGAGGGTATAGGAGCCCCAAGAGCTTATTCCAGCAGCTACTGAGAGAATCTACCGCCTAATTTCAGGCAGGCTATTCCTAGTGAAACACCTACATTAGAACCAAGGAGGTACACTGAACACCCACTTTTGTGTCACCCTACCTCTATCTCTAATTGGTAAAATAGGAATAATTGTGCTTTTCTACATTATCAGGGTTGGTGAGAATGGAAGCACATTAAATTGAAACAAAATCAGCTATTCCTTTTCTGGGGAGAAGATAAAGACTTTATATAGTTAGTATTTTAAAATAAAAGTGTAATGTTTGAAAACTTAATTATTTTGGTAGTGAAAAATGCTCATTATGAAAGTCTAATTAAAAGAAAACAATTTTCATTTTAATTATCTTTCATAACTGTAACACACATTTATGAGAGTCTGCAGTAGCAACGGGTTATGCACTTTTAAGCAATTAAATTTCCTACTTGTCTGATTTTGTTAGACTAATAAATTATACCAGGAATTTAATAAAGTGGACAGTTAAAGGAATTTAATCTATTCACTCTAGAACAAACAAGATTAACAAGATAAGGTTCAGATTTGAGAAAAATATTTAAGAGATAAGCGAAATTAGAAAGTGGAAAAAAGCTCTTGTGACTTCTAAGCAGTCACATAACTGAAGGAAATAATGAAAAAAAAAACACCAACCCAAAACAAAAACCAAAGGTTAACAGGCAATATAGGAGTAATTTCTTTTCTCATAAAATAATTAACCTTTGGAAAAGGCTTCCTGTCAACACAGAAGCTTTTACTGTACCATGTAGGGAACTCAGTACATTCCTGAAAAATTAACAATAGGGAAAGTTAAATAAGCCTCTGAAAATTAAGCATTTTAGATGGAGGAAGTTCCTGTGAAAGTAGGTCTTTGCAGTGTAGAAACCTCACCATTCTCTCCATCTCTTGAACAAGGAAAACAAACTAAACAGATATTTTACAAGTGGGAAAGAAGGTAAAACAATCTATTTTAAGTCTCTTCTCTTTCATACATCCTTTAGTGGTTTGTTTAATTTCAGGGTTATGATTTTCCACTAGGTGGGTTTACTGATTAACAACAAACTGGAATGAATGAAATATCATTCTTAACATTATTAGCTCCCTTCATGAGCTGCACTGTCAAAGGATTATTTTGTAAGCAGTGTTTGCATATTCTCAGTATTATTATTATTGGTTTGAATTAAATAATCAAACTCCCACTTTCAAATCAGATTACAGAAATCATTTAATTCTCACTGTAAATCAGTAGGTTTGAGGTGCCTAACTCTCTTGGACTCCTCTGACACTTCTGGAAGAAGTCTCTTACGGTAAATAATCAGCAGGCTTACCAAAAAAAGAAAAAAAAAAAAAAGTAAGATACTAATACATTTTTGGGAAAAGTTTTAAATTCTATAAAGGACATTTATTTTGTGTGAAGAAAGAGTATAGTAGAAAAATATGGCAGAAAAGCTATATTGTAATAGCGGTAAAACATCACTCATTGGCAAAACATTTCATTTCTGGACAGGTGGGAGAGCTGAAAACATTCACCATCTATCTAGAAATCAAGTATCATGTACACTCACTTGCTCTTTATTCCTTAATTCTGTGTATAGGCTGCAGTAATTTCTCCAGAGTGAAGTTGTCCTTCCCCATCTTGCCATATTCTAACAATGACTGGAATGAGTTTGATATATTAAAACACCCTTGCTTTGGTTGTGTTTTTCATTCCTTACTAAAGCTGAGAATACTGACTTTGCAAATGATGTACAATATTTTATTAGAAAAATAAGTCATCCCAGGTCTCAAAAAAAAAGACTGCCATACAACATTGTAATAAACTTAGACACTGTAGTATGCTGAAATAATCATTCTATGGACCTGGTGCAGGAAAAAATAGCCATTACATTCACATTTAATAATTATATTTGGAAGGTGCCCCAGGACACAACACCCAAGCAGTGAACTATTTGTCTCACTTATAAAAGCCACTGTGTTAAAGTGGAAGCTAACATACTCAAGAAAGTGCAAGTTTTGAACAAAATTTCTGTAACCCAGAAAGGAAGAAACTATTTCCTGTGAAACAGTGGAAAGAATTGTGATGCATCTCTCCACATCAGCTTCCCCACTACAGCTCTGCTTCAAAAGGAAGTACGAGAAGAGTATTTTCTACTGAGGGCTTTCAAATGGCTTTATGCAAGCAAGCAAGTTTGAGGCATTTTGGTAGTTCTCCCTTTTTGAAGGTATTCTGTCTGCTGTAAAGATGAGACTTCTGCAAAACATGGAGTGGTAGCACATCATGGTTATACAATGTTCCTCAATATTGTGTGCAAAGCGAAGACCGTGTAAATCAGATGTGCAGATCTCTATGGAGTTTCATCATTTCACTTGAGAATCTAAATAAACATCAGCTATGAAAAGAAATATTCATTACTTGTATGTCTGTATTTTGAGGCATGAAGGTGCAGAGTCCCCTTAAATAAGGCTACAGCATGGATTTCCAATAGAAAATAAAAAAAATTTGGCTTCTATCCCCAGTTCTAAATTCCAGATTCACAAATCATATTGGCCTCAAAAATTTTAGACTAGGTACCAACCTGAGGTAGGGTTTTTCTACAAAGTTTTTAGTAAGTCAGACAAGTAGCCCATGACTTATGAGCCTGTGAAATAGAGATGTTCACAATAGTTCAAAAAGTCTCAACTTTTTTTTTTTCACTTCATATCCCCAAAAAAGAGTAAATAATAATAATAACTGCAACCTGGAAAAAGAGAAGGCAGATAAGACTTCACTTAGCAAACTCTTCTGCTTGAAGTGTGTAACACAGCACAAAAATTGCTTGATAGCAATCACATCAGACACATTATTAACATTTATATAGGAATGCTGATATAAGTTATTTGTCCCATGGAAGAGATGTGTATCAGATATTTGTTCCTTGAATCTGGTTTCATTCAGGCAAGCAAAAGTGATCATCAATTTTACGTGTCCACAAAAAGTAGCTACACACACAAACAGGCACATATACACCCCTGTAAATGGAATCACCTTCCTGTAATTGGAAAACTGCTTCTCTAGGAATGTAAGGAGGTGGGGGCAAATGGAGGCAAACATCTCATCCTAAACCCTAAGTCTTAAAAGGTGAGTTAATCACAGAATCATAGAATGGTTTGGGCCAGAAGGAACCTCTAAAGGTCATTTAGTCCAACCCCCCTGCAGTGAGCAGGGACATCCTCAACTAGATTGAGTTACTCAGAGACTCATTGAGCCTCACCTTGAATATCTCCAGGGATGGGGCCTCAACTACCTCCCTGGGCAACCTGATCCAACATTCCACCACCCTCATGGTAAAGAACTTGTTTCTAACATCCAGTCTAAAGTTAATACACATTTTTTCAGAACAATGCAGGTGAATCTATCAACATAGGCTCCTAATCTATTTAATTTCATTTTAAAAAATATATTGTGGAAAGTATAAATATAACAGTAGTGGCATTGTTTATTTATAATCTCTTAGAGCATATTCCTGCAAATGTTTTCCATGGGGTCTTGGGGGGTACTGAAAAACATTTGCAACAATATACCTTTAAAGCCTGTTTCTAGCATGATTTTAGCTGATATAACAGGTATTTTTGATCTGATTAATTTGATTTTCTTTTATGATGTAACAATAGCATGATGATAAGAAAAGTCATAAGGATTGAGATAAAAATGTGCCTAATACCATACCAGGTTTGTTTATTACACCAATCTCCAGTGATACAGCCAGTATTACTCAGGGCAGTTACAGATAGAAAACAGCAGCCCAACGTCTTTATATTGCAAAGCATCCATTTTGATTCTCCTAATCGCTCTACCTCCAATTTTTGGCAGGGTGGAGAGAGATGGTTAAAAAAAAAAAAAAGTGAGGAGAAACTGCCAGGTCTGACAGAAACACTGTACCTCCAGTCTGGTGCAAGCCAAAGAAGAGGAAAGGTCAGCACTACAGAAATCTCTGCCCAATGAAGGAGCCTCCCCACTTCCCCGTTTCTATTCAGTGGCAGTCTCTGCATATGGATTGTGAATGGGCTCCTGGCCAGCCACCACAGAGGTGCCCACTAATGTGCTTTTGTGCATTCTCTCAGCCAAGGACTATTTCTGTGCCAAACAGGAGACGGACCAACCACTGTGTCAGGAACAACAAATACCCTGTTCCTTATCCAGCCTCTCTTCTCAGCCCAAATGAATACTAAATGTTCAAACCAGAAGCCTTCACATTTTCACACACGCATCAGGCTGGAGAAGTGCATCTTTTCCAGAGCTGAAAGAGTAGAGTGAAACAGTCTTTCACAAATGCAGTCTTTTTTCACTTCACAGTCTTTTTATGAAACAGAAACATTTTATAATAGAGAAAGTATTGTTTCGAAATTTTTCAATTTTCATTGAACTCTTATTTCTCACTCCTTGGGGTTTTTTTCATTTCTATCCAGTAACATAATGAAAATTATGTATTCTGTCCCTCTCCATCCTTTAAACAGCAAGGTTTCCTCCCCTCCTCCTGCCATTTTGGAAGCACTGACTGTATTTAATGGCCTTTCTTGAGGTACAAGGTCATGAAAACATCAGAGATGACTTTTGAGGCTCTATTTAGGAGTGCACTCTCTGCTATGTTAGGAAGCTTCCAACTTCTAGATTGCTTTAAGCTATTTCTATAGGAAAATGAAGGGCACATTAAGGAATAAGCAGCTGCTTTGACATTACAGTGATATATGAAAAGCAGGTGAAATTTAGATGAGTTTATTTTTCCTTCTGAGATATGTAGATGTCTGAAACCAGACATTATTTAATTATTATTTAAAATGAAACAAAATATTCATTTTTGGGGGGGTTAAGCTCTTTATAAAAACAGGGTTTTATGCTTGCGTTTGTTTTTCAGAGTTCCTTGCCACTCTTAAGAAGTGGGTCTCACCAAAGACACGTCAGCAAAATATGGACAGGTTATACATATCCCCTGTGTTATTCCAAAGAAACATTTCCCAAAATTCTCTATTATTATTCTCTTTTCTTTATTTCCATGGAGCCAGTATCCTTTTCAGCCATAGCTCGTGGAGTCAACAATAAGTTTTAATTTTTTTCCTGTGTAGAAATGAGATGAAATTTTTATTACTGAGCCACTTTGGGTGTTAGACAAAAAAAACCCCACACCACACCAAAAATCCCACAAAACCCCTAGAAGTAGCTGAAAACTCAGAACCTGCTCCTGAAATAGCAACACAGCATTCTAAAGGGCTTTCGTTTTCCATGTCCTACTCAAAGCTCTGCCTTCTTTTGAGCACTTGTTATTCTACCACACTAATGTCTTCATCCCACTGATATTTTTTTGTGTCCTGACCTGTGTAAGGGAATTCTAGGGAGCAAGAGTGGACAGAAGCAATAGCTCTGCAAGTATCTTGGTGAGTCCTTTTAAATTAATTGCTTCTGGTGCAGAAGAAGGGATTCACTGGCACCCATGGTCCCATCACTTTCTATATTCCCCTCAAAAATACCCAGCAATGGGCATAGGAATTCATTAGACCACTAGTGAGCAGCAAGATACCAGAGTACAGAACTAGGACTGGAAATTAAGGTCACCTGCCTGTAAAGAAGGGCCAACTAATCAGCCTGACTGTATCTATAAAAAGCCAATAATCTTACCTGTATAATAATGATGACTATTTCTAGAAGCTCTTTAAGGAGCATATTCCAGTCAAAGCTTACTATAACTGAAGACAGAAGAGGGAAAAAACCCCAAACCAAACAGCTTTGAAGACTTTACATTGTAGAAATAACAACATGCAACGCTCTACACAAATGCTTATCATCTCCACACACTTTGCAAGCACACCTATTGACTTGCGCAGGTGCAGGAAGTTAAGCTTAGGTTTTAAGAATTTGCCAGATTAAGATATCAGTTTAGACAGACCACACCCCCGTTAGTTTTTTCAACCTTTTATAGCTGCATTAACCATAGTCCCTCAGCTCTTGTGACAGACTACTTGCACCTATAATTCTTTTCATTAGCGCTAACTGATCTGCCACGGGCCCAGTGACAGCTTTGTCAGAAGATTTTTGACAGCTCCAACATCTAGATAATTTTTGACTCAAACAGAAGAGGAAATATATTTTTTGTTACCTTAGCAGGTAGCAGCAATTCTTCTTTGTCTGCTGTGGAAGAAGGGTAAAAACCACAAGAGATAAACTAAAAAAAAAATACCCAAAAAGCAGCACATGCCCAAAAACTACAAAAAAATTCCAACCAAACAAGAAAAGCAATGGTGAGGAGGTTATTGACACACTATAATCAGAAAAAAATAAATAAATTCCCCCTCTCCCCCACCGTGAAAAATCTGCATTTTTCATACTGATTCCAAGAAAAGGTACAAAAATAAGATTGTATGCCTGTACGTAGGAGCAACCCCATGCACGCTCCCTGTATTACATGATGCAAGTGCATGGCAATGAAATTATCATCCCACCTTTGAGGTCTTTAATTTGTTTCCTCCTTAAATAAATAAATCCCCCCCTCCAACAACAACAATAAATTCAATGGGGGGAAATATTTGGAAAAGCTCAGAATGAGAAGAAAGCAGAGTTAACTATCCTTTCATATTTCTAGTAGCCTTTCCATCTATATGAGGATATCCACCTTGACAGGGCCTGTGTTGATTTACGTGGAAGAATTTATGCTTTTGGTCTGAGTAATTTGTGTGCTAGTAACAAGGCTAGATCTCAGCCTCACAAAAAAAGCTACTGCTTCAAAGGATGTTGTGCTGCAAATTCACAGGCAAACACTCTTCCCCCACCCAGAAAACAAAGAAAGAAACAAAAACCCCAGGCATTTGATAAATCTTTTCGTATGCTACTCTAATAAACAGATGCAGATATTTTAGGAAGAATTTAAATGTATTTGAAATGAGGCAGGAAGGGAAAGGGGAAAAAATAAGTTTCTCACTTCAAAAAAACCTTCTATAAGATCATGTTCGTTGCTGTGGTGTGCACTTTATCTGTTACACTTCTGAAGGTTTGAAAAATCTGACTGAGAGTTTTTAACAGTACTGTGTTCACAGTTAATCATCAACAACTTAAAAAGGCATTGACATCTGTTGTCTAGAGAGAAAAAGAAAAATGGGGGTGGGGGGGTGGCGGTTCGTGGCAAGGCCGAGGGTGCTTTTATCGAGCGGGCTGCGGTAGAGAGTGCCGGGCCAGGCGATGCCCCCCGAGGATGCTGCGGGGTCGAGGCAGAGGCGCGGTGCCGTCTCGCAGCCCTGAGGCAGAGCCGGCCCCCTCCGCCGGCGGGGAGCATCCCTCCCCGTGCCCCGGCGGGCGTGGGAGGGCAGGAGAAGTCGTTGTTTGGCGGGAGGGAGGCAAGGTGAGGTGGAGATGTGAGAGCTGCCTTGCCCAGCGACATCCAGGAAGTTTTGCTGCGGTGCCAGAAATAGAACCCGCATCTGCTGACTCTTGATCCTGCGCCCCAACAGCAAAAGCCGCCTTTTCTTAATTCAACTTTTCCCTGCCTTTTTCCTCATCAGGCCCATCTTTGGAAAGGAAAACAAAGCCAAGCCAAACCAAAACACGCCCCCCACCCCCCCCGCCGGTCGAACGGCACCGCTACAAACACGCTAAAACGCAAGCGTGGGACCTCACCCTTTGCGGCAAAGAGCTAACAGGAGGTCAAAAGGAAGCAGAACAGGAGTACGCCCTTCCTTGCAATTTGATGGGAATTTAGAGAAACAGCGCATTAAAAATAAAGCATCAGTGCCAACATCCCTCCAACCTGCCATTTATCAGATGGGTGAGCTGGGCGGCTTGCTGGGGAGAAGCGGCTCTGTTAAACTGTCACAGCTGTCTCTGAGCAGCGCTTGCGGCAACCCAATGGGGATGCACAAGAGTTTGGTCTACAAAATCTTCTGCCTGTTCTCCTCATCTTACCTAGCTGGCAGCAGAGAGGTCTTCCTTGGGAAAGGGCTCTCCTAATTTTGAGTTTTAAGGCTGAGACGAGACTGTGTCAGAGTTCAGGCAGAGACAGCATAAATAAAGGCAAATTTTCCCCACTGCAAAACTCAGCTAAAGACAGCCAGAGGTCAGCAGGATTCAGAAGTGCCTCAGGAGTATTGCAGAAGTACTGGGAGAAAGTGAGGAGATGGAGGAGGAAGACAACAATACAGAAAGTGAAATTCTCACCGTATGAAGGGTGTAATTTAGTGGCAGGACACAACATCACACCAGCACAAGCCTTTGAGCTTACCAAAAAGCTACATCTTCGATGACAGCGGTGGCATATTGATGGGAACACGCTGCCAAGACAACATGCCCATCTCTCTGGGTCTGGGATGACATTGCTCACCCACAGGATTATGCTCTCCAGGACAACCATGAGTTCCTAGCAGAAAACTGAGCTTGAAGGGAGTCCTCGGCTCCTGCATCCCTATGAGGAATTTGGCAGCCATTATTCAATTTTTATCGAGTCCACAACTGAGGTGGGTTTTTTTTTTGAGAGGGCTGGCGAGTGACAGCATCAGCCTTGCTTGGGTGGGTGATTTCAGCTCTGGGAGTATAAATCCTATTAGGGATGGGCAGCAATCACCAATTCGTTTCCCCCAGCCAGTAAACACCCATCACAGAAGGGGTGCTTGGTGTTAACAGGAAGAAAACATCACTGTTTTGGACCTCCTTTGCTCGCAAAACATTATCCCTTTGCTTCAAATATTATCCCCGGAGTGGTTTGAAAGCAGACAACACTTTTACATGTTAATGTGATAAAACTAAAGGCTTCCGGGCTCCCCCAGAGATTGTAAATGTTCAGGAACATCAGACCCTAAATCTAGAGGTAGAAAAACATCCCTGCGCACGGAGAGGCAGATGCAAAACCACAGCTCCCCTGTCCTGTGACAAACAGTTTTTGCCACGCTGAGTATTCCCAACTAGAGAGACAGGCTCCCTCAGACTCCCCGGAGGTGTTTGCCCCTCTATTACTCACTGCAAAGGTTGAAGGGGGTGGTTTTAGCTTCACCTTTCAGTCTTTGTGTGAGGAAAGACAAGATTTTGCTCTTCTTCCCCAGGCTGACCCCAGAGCAGAATGATGCAGAAGGCTGTTGTCTCAGCGTGTGCCAATACGTTACCAGTGCGATAGCATGCTTGGTACCTCCTTCACCCCACTGAAGCAGTATCTGTACCTCCTCCTGAGCAGAACTTTGTTTCCAAACCCATGTGTGGGCCCACGTAGCAGAAGTCTTTTTTTTTCTTAGGCTTGGGTTGGGGTTTTTTTTAGGGTTTGGTATTTGGTTTGTTGGTTTTTTGTTTTTCTTCATGGTATTATGTGCTCTGGTGGCACCAGAGTGAGGCTGTAGGCTTAGATGTAATATCCAAGCACCTGATGATTTCTAATTTACTGAGCCATCATACCCTTTCTGCAAGGTAAAAACCCCAAACCTTTAGCTCTGTTTTACGTAAAGGGAACAGAGGATTAGAAAAATTATGTGATTTGCTGGAGGGCAAACAGAGAGGCTCTGGTAGAGGAGAAATTTGACTGTGGACCTCAAATTATCACCCTAACCATTGCCATCTCTAGTGTTTTCTCTCTGCTTTGCATACTTCAGTCTGAGACAAGCTGGACAAGCTCTCTTGGGATAAGGAGTCATTTTTTGACTGATTTCTTACAGAAATGAAGCTCTCGCAGTCACATTGTCTATCTTCCTGTCTATCAGCCGCCCACAATACAGTTTGAAACCACTGGCCAATTTCAACCAAACCCAGCAGCAAGGAAGGGATCTTAGAGCAAAGCGATTCAGATGAGCTCCATGATGAGCAGAAATAGAGGAGGGAAGAGAGAGAGAAAGCAGAGCATGCCCCTGTGTGCCTGTGGGTTGTGGGACAGCCAGACACACTGCTCCTGGCGTGATGTGTGATGCTTTCTGCCCCTCTCCAGGGCAAGAGAGGGGGATGGCGCTCAGGGCATGATTTGCGGGGTTGGTGAGGCTGGGAAGGAGCTGAGCACACTACAGGGATGTCCAGGGTGTGCAGCAACCCCAGGCACGTATGTGGCAGAGACCGTTCATCTTGCCACTGGCAGAGCAACTTCAGATCTCCGCGCTCCCTAACCCCCACCGGCTGCTCCTCTGGGAAAGCAGCTGATTAACATATTGCAATGAGTTAACCTTAAATGGTCTAAAAATCCAAACCTCTGCATGCAAATAAATTCTGATGGAAGAAGCAAGATAAAACACTGCCCAGCCACAAACAAGCCCTCAGTTCATCTTGTTTGCTGAGACGCTTCTGGGCTTGCAGCTAAAACCAAGGCGAACTCCTTGGTCATGAGCTCAGCCTCATGATGATCTGCACCTACCCACCCCATGCTACTGCCTTGCCAGGTGCAAATCTTTGGAGCAGAACATTGTCCTGTGTGTTTTTTCAGGTGGTGTCCAGGATCTGTGACATGGCCCTATTTTCTTCCTCTTGGGCAGTTCCACAAGTGGATGGCATGGACAAGAGCCTTTGGGCAGGGTGTCAGGAGTGTGCTGGGCTTTACCAACCCCAGCAGAGCTGAGTAGCTCCAACCTGCCAGCCAAAGGCAGTGGGTGGAAAGGCGCTTCTCCATCACTGCTGGGTGAACCTGGTTCACGCCCAAGGGGCTGTGCCTAAGGGTTTGTTATCATGCAAAGAGGCAACTCTGCCAATCCCTTTCCTAAAAGGAATTATAAACACTTACCACTCAGTTGCTACTATGTGATCTTTTTTTCACCATGTGGATATTGATAAGCAATTGTTGGGCTCTCCATCTGCAAGTCATTTGACATTTGGGTAACTCCTTCACACTGAGTTACAGAGGTAAGTTAACGGTCATAGAGCCCAACTTTCACTGTCACCCTTTCCCCAGAAGATCACCAAAAGGTCACTTCTTTTCCCTCCCTTTGGGATTACAGTCCTTTTAACGCCCTTTCGAGCTAGAGTCTGCAAACAAAGTCCTCCTTTGAGCCAACCAGTCTTGAAATCTGATGCCCTTGTTCATTTGCACTGCTGATAGCAGGGAAGAAAACAGCAAAGTGACATTTGTCATTGGTCGCAAGGCAAACGGCATAAGACGATATTTATCTCTTCCTCAAGCATTCTGAGGCCTCATATATGAAAAAAAATTATTACAGTCACTAGCAATCACCACTTCCAGCTATCAGGCTGTAGATGAGCAGGTGGGAAGATGAACAAGTGCTGGTACAAATACTCAGGGACTAACCCTAATAATAACAGGATCTGCCCAGAAAAGATGCCATGTGTGTAACAGAAACAAACAAATGCCTTTAAACTTGCCCTGGTCTTAAGTAACATAAAACTTTGCCAGATAAGGATTGTTTGCTCTCACTTAGGCGTTTCTGGCAGCTCTGCTCCTTGGATTATTTGCTGAAATGCATTTGGCTTTTTTTTCGTTTTGTGATCTTAAAGGCAAAGCAGTTGAGTTTCATCCTTGTCTCCTTCTACAGAGTAATTCTGGGCAGCATGAAAAGTCTGATCTTTCTGCAGCTGAGAGGGCAAAGGAGGGTGGCAGCTGCATCACACTTGCCCTAGGTGGTGGACATGGAGGTGAGGGCATCTGCTGCCACCAGTTTCCTGCTTGGCCCAGGTCACATCACTTGTGCCTGCCAACACTGTGCCTCTCCAGCCTGCAAACTCTTTAGCGTGGGGCTATATTTTGCTGTATGGTTTTAGACCACTTGAAATAGCAGAGCTTCCATCACTTCCTCTAAGAACAACTGAAATATAAGTAATAAATAGTAAGTCAGTGGTGGCTTGTCAGAAGAAGGGTGAAGGAAAAGTTGAGCAAAAATTGGCCTGGCAGCAACCAAGTAGGCTTCTACATAAATTTGATCCAAAAATCCACCATGCAGTTAAGAAAGAGCGCATGCAGAAATTACTTCAGATGCGTTTCTACAGCAAGGCAGAAGAGTTCTCTAACAGCAGCCACATAGAAGCAGTGGAGGGCACCAAGAATCCTGGTGTCGCTGGATGCTCTCCTTCTGAATCACCTGTTCTGAGTGTGACAGCATACTCCTCCTTGCAAAGGAAATGCTGCCTGGTTGGGAGCTTTCCGGTGTCTTCCCCTCAGGAACAATAGCAAGCAGAATGAAGAACATCGCCTGCCTTGGTTTCTCTAGCTGTTGTCACTGCTTGGGCTCAGGTTAGCCTGCACCCTCCAGATTGAAGGGGGCTCAGTACTTGTCAGCTCTCCCAGTGACAGATGCACAAGCCAACAAGTTATGATCATTTGACCTTGGAAACCAAATAAACCAGAACATTTGTGGGTTATTTTTGTGTGTGTTTGTTTGCTAGTTTGTTTTCAGTGTGCAGAACTGGCCAAAACAAAGACAAAGGAGAAGTCAAAAGGAATGTATCTCTACAAGTGATGCAACTACAAGGGGTAGAAGGACTCTGGGAAGATGCTGAATGCATGTATTTGGGTGCAGCAGCCCTCCTTTGATGTGCACAGAGCTGTTGCTGTGGTTGAGGAGAAGCAGGTGTCCTTCTGGAGGGAGGTAGTTTGCACTTTCCTTCCCAGGGCTGAGTTTTGCTCTTCACACTTAAGAGTGTTAATTTGGTCTTGCAAACGTAATTATCACAACATGAGGGCAAAAGAAGCCTGGAGAAAAGTGAACTATGCTTCCCTCTCCTCCTTACATACAGCACCCCTCAAGCCAGCACCCGTCATCCCTCTCTGGACCCCAATTCACAGTGTTGCCCACACTGTATTTCTCCCCAGGGTCAGGTCAAAATGACCCAGCTCCCCACTTCACCAAGCCTGCTGCTTCCCCATTTTATGTGCCCCTGGCACATTCCCTTGCAGTCATGGCCTTCTGGGAGATCCCGAGGCAGGGCTGAGAAGTACTGTGGGGAAAGCAGGGGCAGCAGGATGCAGTGAAGGGAGTTTTCTTGTTTGCCACTTGGATATAGTTTCCAAATCTTCTAAGATGGAGCTGTAGCTACACATCAGAGAAGGAAGCCCTGGTCCCACAGGGATACTGAGGGAGAAGACAAGACCAGTGCATGCTTTCCCCAGGCTTCCCAATCTCAATCTTCACCACAGGGCTTCTTCCATACCCGAGTTTCAGCAACTCCATGTCACATTACTCTACTGGATGTGGTCTCTCCAATACATTTTTCCCTCCCAGCAGTGTCCCAGGCAATAAGTACAGTCAAAACAAGGATATGTTGAGAAACACCTCCTTCTTTCAAAGGCCCATCCAGCAGAACAGCAGCCATGTGCTTGGGCATACTGTGATGTGGCTTAGAGTCACTTTACCAGCACGAGACAGAAGGAAAATATCACTCTGTTGTGTTTTGTTTGCTGGCTGCAGTCTGGAGGGGTTTTATTTTGTTGTTTCCATTCACTCCAAGATGAATCTTCACCTCTATCACTTTCTATGGCTACCTCTGGTGCTACTGACGCTGGCCACATCCAGTGCCCACAGAGGAGGAAAAGCCCCGGTGCCACAGCGCCGTGGTGCCACACAGGCTCAGGGCTGATCTCCATCTTTAGCACAGTTGGTACCTTCTGGTGCTGAAGGAGGAAACCTGGGGGAATGAGGGAAGGTGCTGTCACACTGAACAATCATGTCCCCCGTGTCCTCCCTGTTACGTGAAGCCCAAGTTGTAGCGAAACTCTCGTGTGCATCTGCAGCTTGGCTGTTTAGCTGCGAGCCACCCGACAAGTGCTGTGCTCTCAGCCTGCAGTCAGAGGATGTAGAGAGTCACTGGGGCGAGTGGAGGAGGAAGTGGTGAAGGGATGGATAGCACACAGTGCAAGCAACCACAGAAAGCTTGTTGAGGTGAAGCAGCACTTAACTCTTTGGTGCACACTATAGGTCCTTAAAATGCTCACCAGCAGGACAGAGAGAGAGAGGGATTTGCCTTGGGGCACCCAGAAAAGGATCCTGGATGTTTTCTGCAGGAACTGGGGCTGTTAGCCAGGACCAGGTGTTTTCACCTCAGTGTTTTTTCTCTGATTGCCTGTTGTGTGGGGATGGCCCCAATGCCTCTGAATTGTGACTTTTCCTCCCACAAATCAAAGGTGGGGGAGACATATTAAACCACAGCCATCCCCATCCACTTGCAGAATTGCATTTTCTGGAATTTACTTTGGAATAATCCCCATGGGGTGGTTCCCACCACAACCTCCTTGAAACCACATCCACATCTCAGCAGTCTCAGGTGAAGTGCCTGTCCCTCTATCCCTTCCTCCTTCCCTTGTCCTCCTCACTTAGCCCTTGATGCTGAACTGAGGCTTCCTTGATTCAGCATCTTTTCTTGTCTCACCAGGATTACATCTATCAAAAAGCCACAGACTGGACTTTAACCCATGTAGCCATGAAGAGACATGGCGAGTGCATTTGGGGAGGGGATGAGGGTAGGCTCAAGAGCATTGTAGCCCCCCGTGAGCACAACCCCTTGCAAGGAGAGGCTGTTTCACATTGTAGCCAGCCTCCCCTGGGCACACAGCTGGTGCTACCCCAGCTGCTTTCCCTCACCCAACCTCTGACACAGGCAAAGGCACAGTGGGATTTGCAGCTGAATGAGCTAAAATGCTGCTGAGTGAATGCGCTTTGACTGGGGCTGAATCGATTTCCCCAGCCCCTGTGACTGATACAAGTATGTCCAGGCAGGGAATTGTAAAGAAAACAGGGTTGCAACCAATTTCATTGCAACCAGCGCCAGCTGCATGCGTTGATAAGGCCTTTGATAACATTGCAGAAAGGAGTTATCAATGCTGGACAGGGTTGTCTCAAAGGTAAGGCTTCCTCACTGCTGGCAGAGGGGAGCTACAGACAGGTACCAGGAAGTGCTTGCAGCACCTGAAAAGCATCACTTGCAAGTAGTGAGCAGCCAGGGCAACACTGTGCCCTGTGGCTGGGATGAAGCAGCAGTCAGGACACAGAGGGAGACCTCACCAGCCTGTCCCACACTGTGCTGCTGAGCTGCTTGCCTCATCCCTGCTCTCATATTGACTCACTCATGGCTTCTCCACCTTGGGAGAAGACAGGGACATGGAACCAAGGACATCCTGGAAGGACTACAGCTGTCTGTCCCTTCAAAGGGGACCACAAGGAGGGGGTTGTTGTAGTCCATTGTCTATGTGTGGCAACTGACCGCCACAACACGTGTGCCATTTGCTCTCACTTATGTGCCTGACCTGTCAGCAGCTCACCTTATTCTATTGCTCTTCTCTGAAGTACCCGTGAGATGTAGAGGCTTCTTGAAGTGTGCCAGAGACAACCATTCAGCCCACCTTGGGAAGAGAGACGAGTGCAGGTGGGAAGGCCAGCAGGGTCACCACCAGCAGGGTCACCACCAGCAGGGTCACCACCAGCAGGGCTGCCCTGTCCCCACAGCCTCTTAGCTGGCAAAACTTGTCCACATTAGCTGAACCATGATGCTCACCCTTGCTGCACTGAGTGAACCACACGGCTGGGCTCTGAACCAGTTCATCTCTCCCAGGCTCATTAATCTAACTAGACTATTAAACCTTGCTTGGGGTGACAGCTTATTGTAGGGCTAATGTGGCTACGCTACAGCGAGCTGCTCACTGCCCAGCCTGGCAAGTGGAGACCCACAGTTCCTGCCTGTGTGTGGGCTCCACACCCCCCCTCCAGCTCACTGGGGAGCTGCAAGCAGGCACAGAGCCTGCAACTCATCTTCCAACCAGGACAGATTCCCAATAGCCCAGCAATTCAAGATTAGGAAAAGACCCTGAAAGCAAAACGAGATCTGGAAAGGAAATGACACCTAAAGGTCTGATTGCATCTGAGTTGCCTGCAGCTCAGTGGGGTTAAAAGGTAATCTTTTAAACTTACCTTTTAAGGTAAGCCTCACTAGCTATCACCACCAGCCTCTCTGGCCTCCTCCCGGGCACTTTCAAAATTACTGGCTCAGCCTCTCCATAACCTGTTTTCTTTCAGGGACTCAGGTTAACTGTGACCATTTCACCAGTCAGCCTTCGGTCACCCAGCTCACGTTGCCTGCACCAGTGCAGGCAGGGCTTTGCACGGGGCAGGAGGCCAGGAGCAGCACTGCCCTGGCCAGAGGAGAGGGAGAAAGTGGTGGCTTTTTGTCAGGATGCAGCTGACAACTGATTGAGTCCTGCGGGTCAGTTAGGGTTGCAAAGGAAGCTTCAGTAGGTATGTGTGCTCCAAAGGGCTCACTCCATCTTGCCCTCCCCTAGATGTGGTGCCAGAATTAAATAGTGTGCTTGGGGGTACCTCTGTGGAGCAACACCTAAGAAGGTGCTGCTTGTTACCTCTCCAGCTAGTTCCCCTGGGATGGATACCTGGCTGGGAGCTGCCAGCTCCCCAGCTGTCTCCCTGGTGAGGATGAAGTTGGGGTCGGGACAGCAAAAATTGCTCCGTCCAACTGCTGTCCCTCCAGGTGTGACACGTGCTGGAACCCCCGGGTAGCCACAGGTCCAGGAGTACACTGAAGTGCTTTCCAAGCCCAAGGTTTAGTCACCAAAAAGCTCCTGAGCTTGCAGAGGGAGGGCTGTTTGCTCACATTGGTGGTGTTTCTGCCCTCCCTAGAGAAGGACTTTGAGATTTGAGGAGATTGTAGTGACAGCACCACAGAGGCACACACACGGGCAGCGGTGACGGTGCCCTGACCGGGTGTCGGCACAGAAGAGGGGGTTGGTATTCTCTCCGGATGCAGCACCGTGTAACTTTAGCTCTGGGCCATTCCTATTTGTCTTTGCTTCTTGCATGTTGTGAATAGATATTAGCTCAAGCTCAATGGGCTCCATGCAGGTCTTGGAACCAGATGATTCAAGCTGGGATTTGTTCCGTATCTCGGGTTTCACATGTTTTCTTTCACTGTATTTGAATTGTGGGGTTTTCCTTTTTGTTTGGTGAGAGGTTCTACTCAGGTGCCATTCCTTTGCAGCTGTAAATATCCCAAATAAATCCCATTCCTGGATTATGCGAGGGTGAAAAGGAAGTGCCCTACAACATAATAGGTTAGGTTTTTATCACAGCTCTTCATCTGGAAAGCCATTGGGAATGTGTACACAGAAAATGCCTGGCACTAGTCTGGAAAACAACATACGATGTCATCAGAGCCCTAGAGAGAGAAGCATAACGTGGTTAAACAAAGTCTGGATTGGGTTTAGCTCATCTTTATTTCCACCTTGAACCAACAAACCTCTCCTGCAAATGCAGCTGAGGTTAGGACTTGCTGGGGATGGGAAACAAAATTCTCACTTTCCTAGCTGCCTGCTTTTTTGCTGGCCAGTCCTGACAGGCTGCAGTAACCCACGGGCTGTTTTATACATCCTGAGCTGCAAGAGGCCAGAAAGAGGCTGTCGGCCAAAAATGAGGTGGTCTGGTCCTATGTGGACCCATCAAAACTCATGTAATTAATTCCCATTTCCTGCTGCTTCCTGCCCTGACAGCAGTTTGACCCCACCAGCTGCAGTGGTTGTGTTTGGGCCATGGAGTAGGAGAGGGGCTGGTGGGTACCTCTAAGGAGGGTCCTGTATTTGGAGGACCCACCCCTCCAAACCAGCACCTTTTCCACCTGCAGGTTGGTGTGGGGAGCCATCCTGCCCGGAAAGGGGTCTTGTGCCTGGGAGACAAGGATGCTCGGGAGAGCCACTGACTCCTTCCCTCGGCTGTTTTCTGCCAGGGCCAAAACTGATCTGGGCCTCCTTGCCACAGGGTGAAAAAAGCAGTTATCTAAGCTGTGTGTACACCCTGCAGGGACATGGCAGCATGTTTGGGCTGTCAGTCCCAGCTCTGCGTTGCTGCATGTGGTCTACATCCCATCCCTGCTGACAACTTGTCTGGGCATGTGGAGGTGTTACCAGCACTGTAAGACCTTTAGGAGGGACTGGTTTGACAGGCCACTCCTGCCTTTTGCTAACTCCCCCTCCCAAATTCATCTGGGGTAACTTGCCACAGGCTGCCCCATCTTGCGGGCACCCCAGAGCTGGGTTTCCCTGGTGCACTTATGCACTGTCGGCTGGGGGCCAAACCACTCAGTGAATTATTGTTTTCCTTGTTGCGAGGCTGTCTTAACACCATCTGACATGTTATCAGAAATGTCACAGCCTAGGGGAGTGAAGGATGGTACCCAGCCCTATGGGTTGCCCCAGGGCCACCCAGGAGATGGCATCGGGCTTGGGAAATTATGGCTGGAGTAGAAGGTGATGCATTTCTGGGGTGCTGGGGGGTACGCAGCACCCTGCTTCTTGCTTTCTTGCAGCCCCCTTGCTGCTGTGTCTGCCACGTGGAAGAAAACCTTCCCGAGGAAGACACTGAGAGAGGAGGGCTCTGCATCCCCCCATGCCCGAGGTGCCCTTGTCAGCCTGCTGAATCCCAGCTGATGGATAGCTGCAGGCAGCAAATTTGAGCAGCATCTCGATGCCAATTTAAATAAATAAATGAGTCCCAATGCTTCGCCTTGCAGAATGGCATCTCGCTCAGCCGTTCAAGCATCAAATACCTCTGGGATTCTTTGGGTCTCAATTTGCAGAACTATTTCCCTTTTGAGTGCTCTTTTATTTTTCTTTTTGCTTATTTAAACCTGTTTTTCCTGTAGTGAACACTCCTTGCAAGTGAAAGGAGGCAGGTTTTAGATGTTGGTGGACCTTTCCTCCAGATTTAAGACAGATCAGCAGACTCTAGTTAAAAAGGTCTTCCCTGGCCTCTGCTTCCCCAGCTGTGGTGATGCAGAGGGTGGTTCAATTTTAGTTTGGGTCCCCCCTGGCTGCTGGATCCCTCATGCAATCCCTTGGCTTTTGCTCACAGCCAAGGCTGAGCAGATGTGCTTGTGCTGAGGGGAAGCGCTCGCCCATCCAGGGCTAAGCAGCAGCTGTGGGAGCTGCTGCTGGCTGGAGCTGCAGCCCCCTCACCAGCCCCTTAGATGGGTCACAGGAACTGAGGAGTGGGAGGAACACGCATGTGTCCAAAATACTACAGATGCCTTAAGGACAGAACAAGCTCAGGCCTGGTGAAGCTGCATTTAGTGTCAGAGGGATGGGGGAAATCACCAAGCTGGGGAAGATGGTGAGGAGGCAACATCCCTTGGCTGCATTCCCCTCTGCTCTGCCCCTTCTGCTTTTCTGGGAGCTTTGCAAAGAACCAGATGGAGAAGCTACCTGAGGCATCTCACAGGATGGAAGAGCAGAACACAAATGGAAGGGAGCTGGTATTATTTTCTTCTTATTTTAGGCCAAACACAAGAATATTAAGGGATCTGATTCATGGTGTTTGAACACCTGGGAGTGATACACAGCAGAGCCTTCTCAGAAGCATGAGATTTTCCCTGCATATAATCTAAAACAAATGTCTTCCTAACCAATCTGTAATCAAGGCCTTATGGATCAGTGAATAAATATAAAGGCTTAGTTAAATTAGCAAGATTCATGGTGGTGGTAGTGGTGGTGGTTTCATGGCTACCTCATTCCACCCACATACCCCCTTATACATAGATCATCTTCTCCTGCCTTCAGGTATCTGCTTAATGCAACATCCAGGTATGGTGTTTTGCAGGTATTTGGGAATAAACAATGATGTTTTGTGGCAGGACATGCACACAGGCTCAGGCTCCTCCAATATAGCTGAGAGTAGCTTTCCAAGCACAGTTTTCCCTTTGCTGGCACTTGCATCCTTGTGCTTTTGCTCCACACTGCTCTTGTGAGGCTGTGGTGGCCTTTTGCACCCATGTCAGGGCAATGTGGCAAGCAGAGGGTTAGTGCCAGTGGCCTTTCTCGGGGCATCTAGCCTCTCCCTATCAGCAGTCACTGTGATCAAACTTTTGCACATCTGTCAGCTCATAAATAAATGGTTTGGCCTCACGTTTTAGACATGTTAAGTAAACGTAGTGCAAATTCTGCTGCATCCCTTCATCTCCTCCATCTTCCTATCAGCTCCCTGCGAGCCCTGGCTGCCTTCCCCACGCTGCAGATGGATAATGGAGAATTGACTCCATCCCCAGCGCTGCTCCTCCCCAGGCACAGCAGGTCAGTGCCATGGGGAGGATACGCTCCCCATGGGGCCGTTCTCCCCCGGTCTCTCTCATTTCCAGCCATCCCACGTGCTCAGTGTAGCTGGAGAAAGGGGGAGCGACAGCATCTCTCTGACATGCCTCGGTTAGCAAACGATGGCGCTGGCTGCCTCATGGGAAAGCCACTGCTGCCGGAATGAGAAACCAGAGTGCTTGGCAATTCAAGAGGAGAGCGCGGGAGATGAGGACGTTGCTGTACATCTCCATGAATGGACACAGCCAGGGTACAGGAGCTGAGTTCAGGTGACCAGGGAGCCCTGTCCTTGGCTCTGCAGAAACTGGGATGCCACTGATGAGATGATCAGCACATCTTTACTCAGATCTCAGCTATTAGAGGGGGACTGAATCCATTTTATAGTGCTCGACCTGCCAAGCCTGTGCTAGTATACCACAAGCTTCCCCAGCTGCTGGGCAAGCACTGTCTCTTGAAGCTGTTTGATGGCGGGAAGCTCTGAGCACCTTGGCCATCACGGCAAGGACCTTGGCCAGGACCAGGGCAAGCAGCCACTTGGGCCCTCCTTTGCTTTCTGTGCCTACACTGTCCCTACTCTCCTCTCTGCAGCCCTTTCTTACCCTCAGGGTAGCAAAATCCAGTTTTGCCCACATTACCACCCTGCCATCACCCACACTGGCTCCTCTCCAGTTTCCCCAGTCCTCAGAGATGTGTATCTCACTCTGCCTCCTCCCGCGAGTGGTCCCTGTGAGGTACCAGCTCAGAAAGGCTGAGCAGAGTTTGCTGTGTCTTGCTCATGTTCCCCAGGACCCCTGCACCTCTCCAGCCTGCCATCCACAGTACATCCTCCGTGGTGGGAATGGCTCCAAAACTGAGTGCCACAAGCAATTCAGCTGCACGTGAGTCCCTTCACCGAGCCCAGCTGGGGAACTGATCTGGCTGAAAAAACAACTTTTTAAAAAACATTTTCTTTTTTCCCCTGGGTTATTTTTTAATCCAGCTCAGCTCCTCAACCTGATTTCCTCTGGTTCCTCCAAAAGAACCAAAGGGCAGCCTGAGGGCAGGCAGGAGAACGGGGATGTTGCAGAGTTCAGCCCACCAGCAGTAAAGTTGCAACTTGAGCAATCTGAGGTGAGTTCAAACACCAAACTCCGGAGCTGCTTCCTTCTCCTTTTCCATGCAGCAAGAAGTGGCACCTTCCCACAGAAGGGCCAGTGTCCAGGGAGCATGGCCACTGCACCCGGCTAGCAGTAGCTGGCTTGGAGTAGAAATTCCTTCCCATCCGCCTCTGAAGTCCTCCAAAATGTGTTTACATACCAGACAAGAATAAAAAGTCAGAATTTTGTTGGTGTTTGGCCAGGGAATCACTCCGATTTGAAAACACTTCCATGACTTGTTTTTTTCACGGTGCTAGCAGAAATAAATGGAAGTACTGAAATGGGCATGGAGCGACTGACAGATCAGGCTGCTTGGACAGCCCAAATCCATAGGGCTTCCTCACCAGACCCTGTCCAATACAGTGTGTCCCACCAAAGACTTTGAGTTTCAAGGCTCATTTTATTTTCCAAATATTTAGGTGGGTTGTCCCCACCAAGTCTACATGCCACAGACTGCTTTTGTGTTGCCTACTGGCCATGTCCCTATCCTAGATGATCTGGGGTTTAGATAATGTGGTTTAGTGAATGTGCCTCCTAATGACACTGTCAGGACCCCAGCATCACTGCCTGGGGGAGCTTCTGCAGTGACACTGCTGCAGCTCAAGCCTCTCAGGGCTATTTTCCAGCACGGGGACTTCACCAGCCCCACATAAGTAGGGAGCCTGAAGCAGCTCCCTTTGCCATCGTCCTTTGAACTCATTAGTGAATGTGCCAAGGCTCAACTAGATATTTAGTTCTCTGGCACTTCCTTAGGCCTTCGTGCCCTAAATAGCACTCAGCAGTCATTTATCATTGCAGCGCAGGTCCTTCAGGCAGAGTACTTTTGCATGACCGTATTTATAACCATGCCAATTTTAATTTTATTTTTTTTTCAGAAATACAGAAATACTTGTATTATCTCCTGAAATTTCCTATCAAAGCTGCCACACTCCTGTGATTCAATAAATATCAACCACCTCTCAAACAAAGTTTGTCACAATCTATTCTGTTCTCATCCCTTCATCTCTGCTAGCTGTGGCCGCTCTTCTTCTGCAAACTACCCTCATGTCTCTGCTACTGGCAGGAAGTTGGCTTTCCCAGTAGATGTAGAGCCTGGCTAGCACTTGGAGCCCACATCTCTTCCCTGTCCCATGTTTTGGTCTGTGTCATGGGGTATTGACTGCCCTGAGAACCCCAAAACCAGTACGTGTCCAGCCATGGAGTGTGGGGGAGGCTTTGGCAAAAGGCTCAGTGTGGCAGCGTGCCTCCCAGCTCCCCTGCATGGGGGTCCTGCTGAATTGTCTCACTTCCTCACCTACAGCAGGTTTGGCAAACAGTCTGCGTAGTCATCGCTTTCTTCAGGAATGGCAGCCCCACTCCAATGCCCCGGTTTGAGAAACTGGTCTAATTAGAGGATAGTGAAATGCTTCTCCTTCTTGGAGAGCTGCAGGTCCCCAGCCTACTTAAAGCTCTGCATAAGACCATTAGCGTGACAAGGTGTCTCCCCAGAACTATGCATTTGCTCGCACTCTTGGCAGGTGGCCAACCAGATGTAGCCAAGCTGTCTGGAGGTGCCAAGCATAACAATTAACAGCTGCTTTGTGGTGGGGTTGGCAGCTGCAAATTGCAGGCACCTTCGGCTGCCCACCTTGTTTCCAGGAGCAGCATAGTCCTCTGATACACCTCCAAGGAGCACTGCCAGGGGGTCAAGGAGATGATAGCGAGCAACCTTTGGTGCCAAATGGCTGCAGGACCTCGATGACTTACTGAAAACAAAGTCCCATGTTGAAGGGCACCATACATCTCAGCTAAATCATTGAATATTGCACCTTATTTCTCTCAAGGTGGTGTATCTGTTTGTGTTTTTCATGCTGACTCAAGCTGCAGTTCTGCAAACATGGAGTAACTTTATACAGGTGAACAGCCCTGTGGAGTCTGGGAGAGATGCTGCCACATTCCTCGCTCGCAGCGGCAGGCAAAGGCTGCTTTATCAAGTCTTAATTACTTCCTTGCTATCCAGAATTCTTAAACTCGCCACTACAGCCAGATAGAAATAAAAATGTCCCACTTTTGCAGCTCAGATATTTGCAGTCATGAATAATACACTCACACACTCATTTACTAATGGATACACTTCTCCTCTAATTTCTTTCCCCTTCCAGACATTTGCAAAAGCTCTTTTCATTCCCATCACACCTTCAGCAAGCAGTAAGCCATTCTGTGTTTTGTTGCTCTTATCTCTTCTCTGAAAGCTTTTATTGACTGCATGTTGGTTTTGCCTCCTCACCTTTTCCATTTCCCATCTAGCCTTTTATTATTTTTTTTTTTAATGCTGTTTTTTCAAGGCTTCAGATCTCCAAGGAGTCCCTTGTGGAGGTATTTTGGATATTTTTCACCACAGCAGCTGAGAACTCTAGAAGAGCTAACGACAGGAGCAATGAGGAAAAGCAGACCTAGCTCCAAAATATGTTGAGATTGTGGGGGGGAGTTCAGTAAATTATTGAACGACCTGGATGAAGAATTCATACCCAAAAGCTGTTTCACCTTAGTGCCTGACTCTCATTTACATTTAAGAGCTGTAAGTGTTTTAGGGATGAGCTCTGAAGCTGCTTCTCTGCATATTTCTTGCTTCAAACAGAGGGAAGACTCTCTTCCCTTTCCATATAGCACATGGCTGCAGGTGACAAATGCTGTGGGTCACGAGAGGGCCAGCTGGGGCCAGTCTCTGTGCCAAACCAATGAGCAATGCCCAACAAGCCTGTTCAGAGATGAGTTTTCATTTCTGTCCTCACATCTGCACTGCAGTAGGCACTCACAGCAAGCCTTTAACAAGGCTAAATGGGGTGACCTGAATGGTTTTCTCCTCTTTGCCTAAAACCAGGCACAATGGCATCCCTTTCCTGACACGGGTGGCTGGTGCCCCTTGCACTGGTCTTGTACTGCAGGTCTGGGGTGGAGCTTTATTTGAGAGAAGGCACTGGAGCTCTCCACCTCCCTTATACTGTCCGTGTCTGCACGGTGGTGATACGATAGCACCCTCTCCCTGGCCAGGGGAGGGCAATCCTGCCCAGCTGTCTCAGCAGTGATGGATGCACCAGTTTTCGGGTCATTTCACTGAGCAGGTTTGCACCCAGAACAGAGGCAGAGTGGGTCAGGCACTGACAAGGGCAGGAGGGATCCACAGTGCACAGGCAAACAAGAGCGGCTACCTGTTCTGCTTCGACTGCCAGTTGCCCTTGGCTGGAGCAAGGGACTTTCCAAATCACTGATGCATGAAACCACTAACAGCTCAGCTTTGATCCTCCTGCTTTGAAAGGATTCCTGAATTTTCCAAAGCAACCAACTATCATCAGAGGTCGGAGGCTCTGACATTTGCCTAATTTCACTTCAGTTTGGAGCTCTGCACTACGTGTTCGGAAATGCCCAACTACCTCGAGGAACCTCGGTTTTGGATAACTGGGCTTGTGGCTGCTTTGGGAAACAAACCACAGCGGCTTCCCAAGATGTTTTGGTGGCTCTTGGCTGCCTTACTGCCACAGTAACCAGAAGGGCTTTGTGCAAAAAGTGTTTCCGTAGCTCCAGAACAGAGAGGTGTAGGGTTGGCTGCCCTTCCAGAGCCTCTGGCTCTCTGAGATTTGCCTTTCCTTTCTACCAGTCCTTTGGACACAAAAGCAGCTGTTTTGCTGAGGACCTTGCTCCACAGAAAGGGCGTGTGTTGCTCCCTGCCATTGATAGGTTTTTGTAAGGCAGAGAAAAGGTCTTTGCCCAGCTCAGGCGAAATCAGCAGCAGAATTGCAGAGTTTCTAGGTCACGCTGTTCTTGAGAGATGATGCAAAAGGAGAAAACAGGTTAGGAGACTCTCAAAACACCTAGCAGAGAGAGGGCCAGGCCCAAGCATTTGTACAGGTCGGAAGATCAAGTCCTCTCATGCACCTTGGAAATACTTCATATGATCTGCCTCCTGCTGTGGCTGGGCCCCTTCTCACAGGGCTCTTGCTGTTTACGGCCCAGCGAGTCCATGGTTAAGCTGCTGCTTGTTTGGGGTAAGCAGAGAGGGGAAGATTCACCTCCAAGCAAGAAGCTGTAATGCTGCATCTGTCCTATCTGCTCTGACTCTCCAGAGCATTCCTAGGCTTTTTCTCTCCATGCTCTGCTGGAGTCTAATCCTGCATGCAGAAAATTCCTCATGTTTTTTGCTCTTATTCCTCCAGGGCATCTGTTTTCTCTTCCATTCTGTTGGGCCGTTCAACAGCCTGAACTCAGTTACTCTAATCCTTCCATCTTCAGCGATGTTCTCAGCTCCACATAATAAATATTAACAGCTTACATGTATCTTGAGGTTCTTATGCAAGGACTCCAAATAGCTTTATAGTTCATACGCACATGGGGCTCACTTTATTCGCCAGCAAAATACAGCCACCGATGAGACAGCAGTTGTTTAGCAACCTACAGCCACAACACACAATGGTTAAGACAGAAAGTGAAGATAAATATCATATCCATTTGAAACTCCCGGGAGGGGACTGGAGTTGGCAGAATGTAAGTACTCGTTCTGAATTTTAGCCAGAATACTACGAATAGCATTCCTCTGCTTACAGAAAGAGCTATAGGACTTCAAATACCAAACCTATATCCCTGGGGGTTTATTTACAACTCATGTTAACGGCACTGACGCTTCAGGATGCCAGCAACGCTCCTAACAGGAGAAAGGCGAGTCACTTGAGCAATGAACTACACAGGATTACTCTAAAGATGTTTTTCAGAATTTCCAGGGAAGGAAAAAATCAGACATTTATATATATATATATATATATATAGTTGTGTATAAAAAACTATATACTAGCTCTGAAATTAAGAAATAGTTCTATATTTTAGGCAGCTTCACCCTTCAGCTATGGCTGTCTCTGTCCCGTGATGACCGGAGGCCAACTGCGGCATTTTTTAAAGCAATGCCACAAACCCTTCTGCTATCTCCTAATGCTCTCAAAACCTTGATGTGGTGAAAAGAAATAAAAAAGAGGAGAGGAACACATTCCTTCCTCTTCAGAGCACAGCAGCTAAGGGAGCAGAAACTCTGGTCAAGGATGCTGCATTTCCCTTGCATGGTCCAGGAAGCATCGATGACAACAAGTGGCACTCTCTCACCATGTGCCTCTTCCCTCCTGGAAAATCCAGGTGTGCCAAAAGCAACTAAATGCAAAGAGAGAGGTGAATGGGAACAAACCAGACCCTGGTATCTTCAGCTGATGCTTCAGCTGCTGAAGAAAATCCAAGCCCTGTGTGACTTGCCCACAGACCATGTATGGGAGCTGAGCACTAACTGCTGGCCAGGACCCTGATTGGCTCTCCTTCCACTATTTAAAGATTTTGTTATAAATGGGTGTACTGCTAAGATAATGGAAAGCTTAAAATAAAATCCCTGTGATCCTCATCAGCAGAGACATTGAGGACCTCAGTTTTAGGTGACATTGAAGGGCCTTCCATAATGGCAGATCCCCATAATACCCCAAGGCAACCCAGGATTTTCCAGGTCTCCTGATGGCTCTTTTCCACGCCAGGCTGGGGTGGACATGATCTTGTCAAGCATTTTTTGGAAACCACCCTTTCCGATTGCCTTTCTCAGAGGTTCCCCTGCTTGTCCTGGGACCACAAGATTCTATGCGGGGGCAGAAGATGCAGACAGCTGTCATCAAGCACCCAGCAAGGCTCCTCCACCAGCACTGGGTGCTCCCCCCTGGGCTGCTGGAAAGGTTTCTCAAGGGAGGAAAAGCAAGGAGAGACAGAAAATTAGGAATGGGGAGGATGATGGGTCATTTCTTGTCTCCCACCCAGGCACCTCCACCTGGTGAGGTGATAAAGATAGTTTGGAGGGGAGGAAGAGTGCAAACCAAGAGAAGGCTTTTGAGGATAGCTTAGGACAGAAGCACCACTTTGACTCCAAAGTGCCACAAACCTCAGCTCTATACTGAAAGCTGCCCCAGCATGACCTCCTCTTTTGGTCAGCTCTTTCTGGAGGTCCTCAAAGACAGTGGGGAGTCTCCAAAGCCTTTTCCAGTCTTTGCTGGGTGTTGTCCATGCCCCTGGTGTGTGGTGAGATGCATATTGCTTCAGTCCGCCTCAAGAGCATCTAAAGTCTTTGAATTGTCTTCAGTCCTGCCAAATCCTCAGCATACTGCCTCAGCTTGACTGCCTGCTCACTTTTGTGCCTGCCCATGAGCACTGGGACCAGAATCTTCTTCCAGCCTGTCCCACCAGCCTGAGCTCCTCTAATGACCCTCAGCCAGCGCCTGCAGCTCAGGGACATGCGGAGCGTATCCACCACTCCTGTTCCAGGGACAGGCCTTGTCTCACAGAGGGATAGCTCTTGAAAAATAAGATTAGATGCCTTTACAGCAGACTTATATTCAGATCTTAATTTGCTAGCTCCTCTCCATCAGTCTTGTGGTGCATAGCTGCACTGTTTTTCCTCTCTTCCTGCCTAGGAGTTTATGTTCCGAGCGGTTTTGAATTTCACTACGCTGCAAAAAGGCCCCTGCTCTTGTTTCTCCAGATCGCTCTGGTTCTGTCCCCTTCCATACACTCCTGCATTTTAAAGGGGCAGGGAAGAGGAAGTTTTTCTACTGCCGTTACAGCCTGCATCTTCCCCTTGCTCCCTAAGGACAATATTAAATACCGACACCCGCTCACAAGCCTCCTTCTCCCACACACAACATTCAGTCTGTTTCTTTGACCCGGACTCCTAAGTCACGGCTTACTTGGCTTGTACAGAACACCTCTGTCCCTCGTCTCTTTCCCAGGGGCTGTACAGACAGAGCTCAGTGTGATCCACCCCCTCCTACCCTCTTTATTTTTTCCTACTTCATAAACTGGTACTTATGCCAAAGGAGAAGTTTGTTTTGCATGATCTGCTTTATATAAGTGAGTTTGGCACTTCTCAAACTTTTATCTGGAGAATCCACATGCTGGATTATTTCCCATTGGAACTGTTCTTGGTATAAGTTAGCAAATACCATAGAAAAATGGGATGGGAGAATAAGCAGCAAGACTTGTTTATACAGCTATTGAAATCCGTGCCAGGTTAGGGAAGGCAGAATAGAATAAAACCTCTTGAACTCCATTTTATTCCATACCAGGATAGCACCATCCAATTAAATAGCCACATAACAACCTGGAGGAAAGGATAGAATCCCCAGGTCAAATTGCATTTCAGAGTGGTCCTGGACAGCAAGGCCAGGTTGGGCTCATATACCTGAACTCCCTGCTCCTCACAGGACAGAGGATATGGGTGAGGGACTAGCAGCCCCTCCCTTGGTCAGCCTCAGGGACAAGGCACCAAACCTCACCCAACCCTGCTGCCTTTCCCTCCATGCCACTTTGAATGCCACTTCCCTGGCAGGCTTGGAAGGGTCTCGATGGTAGGTGCCTGTGCTGGCACATTCAGCACACCCAGCCTTCCTGGGAGCTACAAGAGGCCAGGGAAACACAAGCTTCTGCAGGCAGTCCAGCAGCTGAGAGCCCCCCCACGATTCACATGAAACCCCCACCGGGCAAAGCCAGACCTGGAGAAGGCAGTGGCAGAGAGCCACCCACCGACGTTCAACGGATGCCTGTTGTGCCTTCTGAGGAGAGGGGTGTTTCTCACCACTCTGAGCCTGTCCACGTATTTCTCAGTGAACTCAGACACTGTCTTTGGGTGTGCAGTGCCCTTTCATTTATCCAAAGGGATAAATCCCACTCCACTTCTTTCTAAGCTGGCACAACACACATGCTTTGAACCTGCATCAGGGCATGGCTACACACTGGCCTTGACTGCAGCATCCTCTGCTGCTTTCTTCATGCTCCTCCACCCTTCCGCTTTCCCTTCTCCTTCCTAAGGTGACCAGCCTGGAAAAATGTCCCGAGGAAGGTAGCCAGACCGGTTCCCTCATTTGCCCTGTAATTTCCTCTACCCCTCTCCTGGCTTTACTTGGTGCGTTATCACAACTCCCCCCCGAGGCAGTGGGCGCTGCGCAGCGCGGTCACCCCCTGAGGCCTCCCCGTGTTTGCTGGGGAAGGGCTCCTTCGCCAGGGAGCCAGAGAGGCAGGCTGGAGGGGAAGGACACAGCACGGAGGGAAGGGGCTCGCTTGCCGCCTGCCGACAGAAGCCTGAACTGAAGTGGAAGACCGTCATCCTGACACCTCTGACAGTCAGGCCAGGCCTCGGCTAATCCGTTTTGAAGCCCATGGGGCCGCATCGTGACATAGTTTTGGTTCTACCCACCTGACTCCCTGCTGTGCACTACCAGAAGCCTGTAGAGGAAAACTATGTTACAAACTCCATTTGCCCTCTACAGCTTTCCAGAGGGCCTGCATTAAGGGAAATGATGTGCAGTTTGACTGCAAAACCCAATAATCTCAATTTATAGTTTAACTCCGAGCCATGATCTGGTGCAAAAGCCCAGCAAATAAGTAAGTGTGGAACAAAGACCCGATGCCTTTAAACCTGCAAGGGCTCGGGCCACTTCAACAGTAGAAGCTTGCCTGCTGCAAGGTACAACCCCCTGTTCTGAAGGAATAGAGGGTTTCACCAGGAAGAGCTGTCACACCCACGCGTGACATTGTAAAGAAGAGAGAAAGCCACAGAGGTGCCAACGAGTGTAGCTATAAGTTATTTATTCTGCAAAATAGAGGTATCTTCTATGGAGTTGAACACTGGAATCACAGCATTATGAATGGAGTTGTGAAAACATGATGACAGCGCACACACACACAGGCACACACCTACACACACGCGCACACACGCAGCCTTCGCACAGGCCCCTGCTCTTGCATTACGCCGAGGGAGCCCTCTCTGCATCTTTATTTGCAAAAACCTGCAGAGAGGGCTCCGTTCAAGATCCATCCCCCCAACTCACAGGGCTTCAGAGGGGACGAGGTCGGTCAGCATTGGGTGCGTGGCACAGGCAACACGGCACATCCTGGACAGGAGTTAATTCTTGGCAGAACACAGCCCTCGGTGGAGCGCTCTCATTCTTGCCTCAGTCTTGCCTTACGCAGACGAGCGCAGGTTGTCAGGAGGAGGCAGATTTCCACCTTAGGACACAGTCAGAGCTCCCTGCTCACCATGGTCCATGTTCCAAAGCCGGTAAAACTCTGCAAAATCTACATAGGGCTCCACACGCCCATCTTCATCTGGCTGGAGCGAGTGGGTGGGTCGAGAGCGGAAGAGACCCCCATCTGAACTTGAGCTGCTACTCTGTGTGTGAGTATTAGTCGACTGCAGCGTCACAGTTGGGCTTTGGCTATGGAGACAAAAAGAGAGAGCGAACATAAGCATCTTTATTTTTCCCCATCTGATGCTTTGGGCAAGAAAAGCAGCAGGACAAGTGCCAGCTTCTTCACAGATGAATCTATCGATAGCAAACAGGTAAAAACTTGCAGCCTCTTGCTCTATCAGAGCATTAGAAGTGTGGAGAACTGCTTGGAAGTGATCAACACCAAAAGATATGCAATTCACATTTAACTGGAAGGCCTTAAGTACAACCAGGTGTCTGAAGAACAGAAGAGAGGAAGCAGGGAAAAAGAAAGAAAAAATAAAATAAAACAAATGAAACCAACCAAACACACACACAAAAAAAACCCCAACCCAACCCAAACAAAAAAAACCTCAAAAAAACCCCAACAACAAAAAAAACCCAAAACAACAAAAAAAACCAAACCAAACCACAACAATTAAAAAGGAGGCACGCACACTGCTGGCCTCTCCGTACCCCTACTGTACAAGCTTTATGGGAAGAGTCTGGCAGCAAGAAGTTATTCTCACATGACCTGCATTGCAGCCAAAGCAACTCTAGTATGTCAGCTTCATTGTTTCCGGAGCTACCAGAACACAATAACCAGAGAGCTTCTTCACTTTGCAGTGTGCACACAAACCACCCTGTGCCAAAGGCTGAACCTAAACCAGAGTCACTAACTAGCATGATCCTGCAAAGCAGATGCAAATAGGATCCAGTTCTAACCTTTATCCTTTTTTCTACCCTAGCCTCTGCCTCCGAGCAAGCCAACAGGTGACCTGCAGAGCCATTCTTCCTTATTCAAATGAAGGGCACCCACACTCCCTTCGTGCACAGCACCCAGAACACCAGGCACGCAAGATCCAAAGAGAAGGGCTGCTCAATGCCAGAGTGCCCTCCACAAACAGCAGCAGATGCTGCTACCAAGGCATGTTCCCAGAGCTGGCTTCAAAGCTGCTCACTTTACTCATTCCCGCTCCTCACACAATCGCTTTCCAGCTAACACGTTACGCTGGCTGTCAGTACTGCAGTCAGGAGGGCCATGCTCCAGAGAAGGGAATGATTGATAGGTAACTGACAGGTGTCTCTCTGCCTTTTCAACCACTTTACACAGCGTGAGGTGCAGGAAAAACTGCAAGCAGCAAGACTTTTACTTTGTGAGGGTAGGTGTGGCTTCATCCAGAGTTGAGCTGCTGTGGGCACCGTTGACCATCTGGCCTTGGGAAGGCATGACAAGAGACAGCGTGACGCTTGTCTTGCTTGTGCTTTGGGAGCTGGAATACGGCACAGAGACTGGGTAGACGCGGCCTCCTGAGAAGGGAGAAAGCAAGAGTTGTAAAACGCAGCTGAGGTGTGGGTGATTGGGGTTACACAGCAGCAAAGAAAGGTCAAAGAACCAAAGAATTTATATTAAATTGCCTATCTTAGATGCCACACTATATCCTGTCAAATCGTCACAGACTCTACGTCTCAGAAGCCAATAATCCCTTTAATAAGAAAATTCCTTCTACACCGAGTAGCTCCTCTCCCAGTGTTAGGTCAGTGCTGGACTGATCACGAGATCTTGTCTTCCACCCCCCATTTTGTTTCATTCTCTCCCCAGCAGACCTTGCGTCGGTGTCAGTGTGGGCTGGCTCATCTCGCCCAGGGGGTACCCAAAGTTCCTCACAAGCAGCGTCATGTCTTCATGCCGGGGACAGAACTTGGACCGTTCCCCCCCACTGGCAAAAGTGTCGCAGTGGATCCGCTTAACCCGGTCCACTACCGCTTGCGCCACGGCATCCAGCGACGTCTGCTTGGCGAACTCCGTGGCTATCATGGCTGCAATTTCCTGCGCAGAGAAGGGAGAGAATAAATAAATAAATAAGATGTTGAGGTGATTTTGGAGGAAAACTTTTCCTGACATCTAAGAGTTTTTATGGCAACTTATCCAACAGGGACAGGTAGCTGCCTAGAAGAACTGGCTTGGCAGAGCAGCTCCCATATTATTAGACTCCGGAATGGGGCGGCACTGGCATTCAGCCTGGCCAGCACTCACACGACAGATGAGGAGGAAAGTCTGTATGACACTGGTGGAGTGAGTCAATAGTCAAAGCAACATTTCCCATGTCAGCAGGCTCACCTGGTTGGCCTGCCCAGGCCCATGAGCTGCCTCCAGCGCTTTGTAGAGCCCTTCAGACATGAGCACCAAGAAGCCAGTCACTCCATCCAGTGAGTGCCCTCCGTGGATTTCAGGCTCTGCTATGATGGGTTTAGATTTAGCAGCACTGGAAAAAGACAGTGTTATTTAGTGTTTAATGGCAACAGAGTAAGTGAAAAAGGAGAGGTCACTGAAGAAAAGGAGGGCTTGAAACCACAAAGTTGAGTTTTTCTGACCTGAGCAGTTCAATATCAGTATAGCCATATTTGACTTTGTAATCTCCAATGCGCCGAGTGCTTTCCTGCCCACGAATAGTTCCAACTTGTTTTATTTTCCCTGCATCCAAGCCTGCCAGATTGAAAACCAAAACAGTTTATTTGACTTCGTGAAACTTGCAGGACTTCCTCTGGTTACACTGTCAGGAATGAGGAAAGAAATATCCACAGTTATAGAGAACTGTAAGACAAAACAAGATGTCAAAGAATTATAGAATGGTAGGAGCTGGAAGGGACCTCTGGAGATCATCGAGTCCAACCCCACGCTACAGCAGGGCCACACAGAGCAGGTTGCACAGGAACATGTCTAGGTGGGTTTTGAAAGTCTCCAGAGAAGGAGACTCCACAGACTCTCTGGGCAGCCTGTTCCAGTGCTCCCTCACCCTCAAAGTAAAGAAGTTTTTCCTTATGCTTAAGTAGAACTTCCTGGGTTCCAGTTTGTGCCCATTGCCCCCTGTCCCGTCACTGAGCATCACTGAAAAGAGACTGGCCCCATCCTCTTGACACCCACCCTTTAGATATCTATAAGCATTGCTAAGATCCCTCCCAACCTTCTCTCCTCTAGGAGAATCATCAGGAGCCCAGCAGGGAGAAAAGGAAGAGCAGTTTGCTGTGTTTCAAGGGACACCTTTTTGCTAATTGTAATCTGGGAAAGAGAGAGAGAGGAGCGAGATGCACACAGCCCAACATGTTCACTCTGAATGCAACGGTTGGCCCTGAGACAAAGCCCACATCCTGGTCCAAAGCCACCGGCGGCAGCTGGCCCAGGCACACAGGCATTCTCTGAAAAGGCAGGGGAACATCTGCGCCTGTCAGCTCTGGACTGCACGATGGGAGGAGAAGGCAGGCAGGAGGAAAAGAGCATGTGAAGGATTCTGCTTTTTCTTCTGCCTGTTATTGATCCCTGCTCCTAAACTCCATGTGACAATTTCACTAACACACTAGACTGCAGAGGGAGAATAGAAGACTGATCTACAAGAGGCACTGAATTTGCTCAAGTGCTCAAACTGATGCGGGCTACTCCTAACATAAAGACAGTGACCAAACAAGTATTTATTTAAGGGGATATACCTCTGGCAGGGGTTAGGAAGGAATCCCATCTTGAAGAAGGTTCTAAAAGGGACCATCTGGGTGCAGATACTCTTTGAGGCAGGACTCGGAGCAGATTAGACACTTACCTGGTCTGTTCTGGCAATTGCCCTTTCCTGGTTATACCTAGAGCTAACAGGCAGAAAAACATTGAGATTTTTATCTAGGGATGACTGTCCTCGATACAAGGTGAAGGCAGGGGTCCAACTGAAACTCCTCCTCTGAGTCAAACCAAGCCTCACCGCACAGATGGCTCCACACCTACCCCAGCAGTAAGACACAACTCTGCCATCTGCTGCAGACCAAAGCTGGCTCATCGGCATGGCCTGGTTCATTTGCCAGCCCCTGGCAGGGGGATACGCGCTATCAACAGACACAAATGCAGGGAGGCTCGCAACACACTAGAGGTTGTGTCTAAATCAAACAGCTCTCCTGGAGCACTGAGCAAGCTGCAGTGTGCCGGGTGAAGAGCCACAAAGGCACAAGACCTCTCCCTCCCTTCCCCCAGGAGAGGTGTGACACAGGCACCATCACAAGTGCTATCCCCACTACCTCTTATCGCTGTGCTTCAACCTAGCCCCGCAACAACCTCCTCTGGGTCCCCCAAAACAGCTTGCGCACACTGGCTCGTTCCACTAGATCTCCCTCCTGTTGGGACTGCCAGAAGCAGAGCCCCTGCCGTGCCAAGTTAGGGCCGGTATTTCTAGCAGAGCCCTGTTCTGCCACGGACCGCAGCTACATTCTGCGTTTTTGGCAGCAGAACGGCAGTCAACGGGTCTCTTCCCCTGGATTCTTGTGTTCAGTCTTCTGCTTCATAGCACATACCCCTACTGCAAGAATATGAGTAGAAGAGGAAATGGAAGAGAAATAGAATACAAGACCCAGCAGCACGGAATTACCACAGCAACAGCCTCACTAGATAAGAATATATCTACTGGGTGAACCTAACGAGGAATGCCAAGTTAGATCTCCCTAAACAAAGGTACAGAATATCAGTATCTCAATAAGAAAAAATGGGTAGTAGCAATCACCCATGTGGTCTGGGCTTGCTCTAGACCAAGGAAGAAAAATATGTCAAATACTGTAAAGGAAAAGAGAAATTGCCTAAAGCAAAATGTCAGCAGGAAGAGTTCAATAGTTACTGATGTGAGAGCAGTAAATGCCAGTGCTCTGCCTGGCTCTGTCTGAAGCGTAGCTACTTTTTTTTGTTGTAGCTTGTACAAAGACATATTGAAATGCAGCATCCCGAGGGTGCGGCATCACACAGAACTTAACCCAGCGTAACTGTGGTTTGCCTCCAAAGGAGCAGTCAGGTACTGTCCGTCCCACTCCTACCCTCCAGCTGCGTGTTTCCACTCCTGCCTTCCTATCAACTCCAGCAATCACACAGCTGGAGGGCAAATCAATGTTGGTTTGGCAGCTGGACACAAAACTAACTCTCAAAACTTGAAAAAAAAGAAAAAAAAAGATAGTTTTCTGCTGGTTCAGTGAGCTGAACTTGCTCACTCTGTAGCCTCACAATGGCTAAATATACAAAAAAAAAGGCACTGGACTTGTCATTTGAAACCACAGTAAGCTTCTTTTTGCAGTCATTTATTGTTCCCAGTGGCTTGAGTCATTCCCAGTGCCCCAGATAAATGGAGGTATTTGATGTTCTCAGTTAAGAACACAAAAGCCGACACTCACCCAGCTGGGAGAAGCGAAAGAGTTCATCCTCATTCTCTGTCGTGTGGTCCACGTTGAGCTGAGTCACCTGCAGTCCATCCACCGTGGACTTGCATAACAGTGCCCGATTGGTACCTGCAGTGGGAGCAGTGAGATGAGGCACCAGATAGCTCTGCTGTTAAGGGGAAGAACATATCCAAATGGAAAAGGAATAGGAGAAGGGAATAAAGACAGAAAAGAAGAGAAAGGCTCATGTACTGTCTCATCATGACCTCCAAAAAGTAGCCTTGCTAGCAGCAGAGTAGGCCTGCCAGGCAGATCCTCATCCAGGCTTGAACCAGTACCTCCCAAGAAAGCCCTCCATTTCTCAGTCAACCTGCACTACTACTTCGTTCCCCTCTGTTCTTTGGTCATACACATGGCATCGTCCAACATCTCCAGAGATAAAGAGCAAGGCTGATTTCAAGTGCTTCTCTAACAACTGTATCACTCCTTGGCCACAGACCAAAGAAACTGTCCCCCCCATACACATTTCTTCCACTTCCTAAAACCGCAGCCATCCCCCAAAATGCTGACACTGAGCTACTGGCTAAAAACCAACTCACCCACATTGGCGATATAGAGCTTGTTGTTGAGAACGACAGCCACAATAGCCATGGCTCCTCCAGAGATCTCCTGCTCTACAACCTTCAATCTCTCCACAATCTTCTGGTATTGAGGAGGAAGCTGGTGGTGAGGAACACCCTGGAACACAAAATGAGGAGCAAATTTAAGCACACGGTCCACACCACAGAAGCCACAGCTAGAATTAAAATTCTACATGGAGAGGACTCATCTTGTCATGTCTCAGCCTCATGTCAAGACCGTGCATGACATACAACTATTTACTCAATCCTACCAAATGACACGGCTCCAGTAAGGTTCTGGAGACAACAGTCCAATTTGCCTGAAGAAGAGAATCCACACCTGCCCAGATGCCATGCAAATATGGGGCCTTGCCTCTCATCTGCATCATGTGTCTTTGTCCCAGAAGGGCCACACGTATGGGTTGAACTCCTCTCCATGGTATGTTCAGTTCCTTTCCAAGATAACCAACGATGGGTCTACGTAGTGCCAGAAATGAACAGTGGGCACTCTGGGAAGTGGACCAAGACACTTGCTTCCCTTCATACAAGCTCCCAGAAGAGAGCCACAGAGAAATCATTTCCAATTACAGCCTCCCTCGGACCAGACTGACTAATATGCCCAAACGTCACACAGCAATCTGGAAGGTGGGATGTCCATCGATCTCCGTTCTTAAGGCTATATTACCTCTGGTAGCTGGGACTGCAGGCTGGCCTTCTCTGCCAAGGCATCATCAATGGACTCCAAGAAGCTTCTTTCTACCACATCAAAAGCCTAAAAAAGGCCGTAAAGAGAAACCACACTTTTATCCAATGCCCACAGACCTTAGAGGATACCCCTAGCCCCACCTCCCTAAGACTGGCTCATAAGACTGAATGACCACTGTATATACAGACATTCAAGAATCATTACATCACATTGAAATACAATTATTTCAGCACAACCAGTTAACAGCTTGTAAAAACAATATGCAACAACTCAAAATGGGAGACAAACCCATAAAAATTACATTCATAGCAACGTCAGAGACCTAAAAGATTTTTGTGTCTTGATTGCAAGAACTTGCCTAACACTCAAGAAAGAGCGCTCACAGATCCATCTCCCCGCATATTAACTTTCCCCTTTCACTCACTGTCAAATCCTTCACAGGCTGACTTGTTCCTACATGTCCAGTGAGGACCAGCTGCAGCTTCTTGGAGAGCTCCCAGCACTGTGCTGACAGAGCCAAGAGGACAGATGGGTATGAGGCAGGAGTGAAACAAAGCACTACAGACGCTCAGGATGTGTGCAATTGCAACAACTGGCAGATGTTTCCAACCCCCACAGAAAACAGATGCTGCTTCCCTGGTGGCAAAAAGAGGAGGTGGGTAGTATGAGAAGAAGGAGCCCTTCTCAGCCAAAGCTTCTTTACCTGCAGCAGAACTCGACGCACATCAGCATCGCTATGATCTGCGTGTAGCTGGCCCAGCAGCAATTCTGCAGAGAGCCTCTGACCCACAAAGTTGGTGACTCGGTTACCATCATAGCCATTGAAGACACCATAGAGGTAGCAGTTGTTCTCGCTCCTGTCAAAGAAGGCAGAAGCAAAGGGGTCACAGAAGTCTGCACAACACAGACATATGCAACAAGTTTCTCCAGACACCTCTTGTGTGTTTGGACACCACACTCTTCTTCCAAGTCCTGTGTGACAAACTAAATACCACTTTTACCTGCCCTTGTGTTGGCAGGATTCTGTGTCCCAGTTGCAACCCACTTACCTAAATTTTAACCAGTTATCTTCCAAGGGGTGACCCTCTGTCCCCTTGCCATCTGCACTGTAGGAACGGTTTGGAGCTGAACCCACCCCAGAGAGATGGCAAGATGGTAAGTCGTCTGTCCAACTGGGCTGCTGTTCCTGGGAGATAGAGAGAGTAAAGAGACCATGTACACTTCCACCAGCCTCGAGTGGAGATCCTGGTCCTGCACAGGTTACAAGTACATCCCCATCCTCTTCTAAACCCTTCTCCCTTCGCTCACAGGGTGGCACACGACCCCTGCCAATAACCTTGTAATCCCTGCTGCAGAACTGGATCACTTAGCACTTCCTTTCCCTCTGAAGCCGAGCTCTAGCTGCAACTCTGGCTCTTACGAGAAACTAGAGGTGAAATTTGCACCCGAGTTTCCCACTCGGTGCAGCACAGCATTCGCTCAGCTACTCGTTTGGTGACTCAGACCCTCCCGCACCGGTGGCAGCGGCACGGGAGTACGGGGAAGGGAAGGCTGCGGTTCACTCCTCTGGGACAAGGGACCCGGGCCCTGCCGCTGCCAGCAGTTAGAGGCACCCCCGGGGCCGCCACCTCCCAGGCGCACCCCGCCGGTTCTCACGCACGTCCAGGCGCACACACGGCCTCCAGCCGCCAGCTGCTCCCGCGCACAGCGGAGCACCCCGACGGCCGCAGCACAGGCACGGCCCCCCCAGCCACCTGCCGCCCACCCCAGGCCCACAGCGCTGCTGAGCCACAAGTCAGCGCAGAGATGGGATCGATGACTACGCAGGGCCTCCCCCGCAAGCTGGGACCCGCTGCCCTCAGGCGACGCAGGGTGCGGGAGGACAGCAGCCCCACCACTCCGCTCCTGGGGGAAGACCCTCCCCGCCCCCGCCGGGCCTTCCCCTTCCCACACGGCACTGCGGGGGGCGGGAGAGGAGGAGGAGGAGGAGGAGGCCCGGGTACCCCCTCGCACCCACCTGGGGGGATGCGCGTGCATGGTGGGGGGGAAAGTGCCACTCACACTCTGCAGCAGACTCCTCCTCTGCGCCGCCATCTTGAAGCAGAAGCGCCCTCCTCCTCCTCCTCCTCCTCACGCCCGCCCTTCTCCTCCCGAGCAGCCGAGTCCGCCGGGTAGAGCGGCCGCTCCTCAGGAACCCGCCCCTCTCCCG
>WTSP01023276.1:9440-24936 GCA_025331215.1 Actenoides lindsayi | reverse complement strand
GGTGCATTAAGAAGAGTTTGTCCAGCAGATCAAGGGAGGTTCTCCTCCCCCTCTACTCTGCCCTAGTGAGACCTCACCTGGAGTATTGCTTCCAGTTCTGGGCTCCCTAGTTCAAGAGGGACAGATTTCTACTTGAGAGAGTCCAATGGAGGGCTACAAGGATGGTTAAGTATCTGGAACACCTGCCTTATGAGGGAAGGCTGAGAGAGACCTGGGGCTTTTTAGTCTGGAGAGGAGAAGACAGAGAGGGGATCTAATTAACATCTTTAAATACATAAGGGCTGGGTATCAAGAAGGCAGGGACAACTTCTTTTCAGTTGTGCATTGTCAAAGGATGAGAAGCAATGGATCCAAGCTAGGGTACAGGAAGTTCCACCTCAACATGAGGAAGAACTTCTCTACTGTAAGAGTTGTAAAGCATTGGAATAGAATCCCCGAGAGGTTGTGGAGTCTCCTTCTCTGGAGACTTTCAAAACCTGTCTGGATACATTTCTGTGTGATCTGCTCTAGTTTTGTCCTGCTCTGGCAGGTGGGTTGAACTCAATGATCTTCGGAGGTCCCTTCCAATCCCTAACATTTTGTGATTCTGCAGATTTTTCCAAGGCACTACAGTCACTGCAGACCTTTCTTTACCTGAAGATGTTGCTGCTATCCTTTGGCACCATTAGCATTTTTATCCCTTTTATACTGAAGATGTAACCTAATCATACATGTACGTCTCTGTGGCCTCACTAGGGCAGAGCATAGAAGGAGGAAAACCTCCCTTGACCTACTGGACACACTTTGCTTAGTGTACCCCGGGATACCATTGGCCTTCTTGGCCACATGCTGTCTCATGGTGAATTTGTCCAACAAGACTCCAATTTCCTTCTCCACAGATCTGCTTTCTGGAAGGTCAGCCCCTAACCTGTATTGGTGCATAGGGTTATTCTTCCTCAGGTGTAGGACTCTACATTCCTGTTCCTGTTGAACTTCATTAGGTTCCTCTCTGCCCAACTCTTCAGTCTGTCCAGGTCTCACTGAATGGCAGCACAGCCTTCTGGTGTGTCAGCCAGTCCTCCCAGTTTTGTAGCATCAACAAACTTGCTGAGAGTACACTCTATCCCTTCATCTAGGTAACTGATGAATATGTTCAACAAGACTGGACTCAGCACTGACCTTTGGGAAACACTGCTAGCTACAGGCCTCCAACTAGACACTGTATTGCTGATCACAACCCTCCAAGCTCTGTTGTTCAGTCAATTCTCAATCAAAAAAAGAAAAAGAAAAAGAAAACCAAACAATAAACAGCGAAATTATGTGACCTGCATTGTGTATCAGGTCAGTAGCAGGGCTAGGAAGTTGCAAGTAAGCCGATCTGTTAAGATGTAGGCATTCACAGGAGGCAAAAGAAGCATTTCCATTCTGCAACACTTTTCAAACTGACAGGTTTGTCTTCTCTGAAGAATAAATATTGGCAAAGGTACATAGAATGAGTTAATGTTACTGAGATAAGTTTAATATTTGCCTTCACTTCTTATTTTTTCATAATATTTGAAGTATACTGCAATATGCAGTATAGTCTTGCTCTCTGTCTTGCTTTTAAAATTTTTTTCTGAAGGTGCCAAATTATCAGAAGGTGATGATAGTGAACAACATAGAAACAAAGCTTCTAGATCATGTTTAGTACAAGGCAAAATGTTCCACTAATAATTATACAAAATTATTTTTAAGATATGAAAGCACTGTTCCTAGGAAGTAGAGAAGCAGTAGTGAAGACATATATTCTGGCATGAAGTTATTGTCAGATTGCTGCCAAGAGCATGCAAGGAACAGTGCTGAGAGGCAACTGGATCAGAGCTTAAGCTGGAATGCTGAGTTATGAAGCAGGACAGAGAAGGAGATAGAACTGCATCCATGAAATGCAGGGAGCAGAAGCTGGAGGCATCCCACGGTACTTTAGAGTTGTAGTGTGCCCTGCCAGAGTGATCAACTTTAATTCTACAGAGAGGTATTGATATACCTCCTGGCCGGCATGAAATTCACCCATCTCTCTCTCTGTCTCTTCATTCTTGCACTGTGCAAACATACAACACTTTCTAAGTCTCTGTCTTTTACCATCTGCCCTGCTTCTTTCTTTATTCTCTGATGCACTCTCAGGGAGGTTCTGGCAGCATTTCACAGAAACATATTCCTCTCTGACCAGAGCTGAAAATGATTGGAGGGAGTATGAATTGATGCCGGAAAGGAGAGGTGTCATTTTAGCAAAGAGAGTTACTGCAAGATACCTGAAGTTATTTTTTTTCCTTTTTCAGTAGACATTCTCAAAGGACTTATTTAAACAAAAATTTCTAAGCAGAAATGGATGCCTTTAGTGGAAGCAGAACTTTTATGTTCTTTTTATCCATCATTTTGCTCTCTTCAGAGTTCACAGGGAAAGCTGGCAAATCCTTTGATGGGAGATCACTTACTATAGAAAATGCAGGACATGACGCTAGAATGAAACATCCCTTACTAATCTGAACACATACTGTGGCAGGGTAGATCTGAGAGTTTATTTTGTCTTCTAGATGAGACCAAAGTGTCAAGGTACTAAATATTTGTCATAAGATTATTGCAGTTTTCTGCAGAGTAATGAACCTATAGTTCCCTTCATGCTATAATTGAAGCAATTTGCACTGTGGGCATCCACCTACTTTTTTTTTAATTTGGTATTCTTATTTTCCTCATCTTAAAATAAATTGAGTATCAATAGGAGTTTTTAAAGAATTACTCTATTTGTCTTTATGCGTATCTCTATATTTGATGGGGATGGAGTGATTTTTGCCGTAGTTTATACAGCCCTTTAAGGTTTCCACAGAAAGTAGATGCTGTAAAAATGTTATTTATTATGATGGGAAAATAAAAAAAAATGTAGAATTTTTGTGTCTTCACTTCGTTTCCTGTTTTCATTTTAAATTGGGGAAACAAAAAAGCAAGATCAGGGAGAAATTTAAAAGACTTCTGAAACAGCATGTTTTTATACAGAGTTGTCACTCTTCTTGGAATCTATTGATTTGATAAAAACACTGAAACCTAGCTTACTGACAAGAGTTAGCAGGCAGATGTGGAGCAAGCCAGGAATATTCATCTCACATGTGGCATGATAAAGACTATGACGTTGAGGTCTTAACCACCACATCTGGGCCATATCCTGTCCATAATGGAAATGTTGTTAGACCATTATTCTACAACTAAAGCTGTTGTTGTCATATAAGAATAATAAAACACTGAAATAAATCTAAAAGGAATATGTTGGCAGCATCAAATTGACCTATTCTTACCATGAGCCAGCAATGTGCCCTTGTGGCCAAGAAGGCCAATGGTATCCTGGAGTGTATTAGAAGGGGTGCGGTTAGTAGGTCAAGAGAGGTTCTCCTCCCCCTCTACTCTGCCCTGGTGAGATCTCATCTGGAATATTGTGCTCAGTTCTGGGCCCCTCAGTTCAAGAAGGACAGGGAACTGCTTGAAAGAGTCCAGCACAGAGTCACAAAGATGATTAAGGGAGTGGAACATCTCCCTTATGAGGAAAGGCTGAGGGAGCTGGATGTCTTTAGCTTGGAGAAGAGGAGACTGAAGGGTGACCTTATTAATGTTTATAAATACACAGAAAGAGAATGTCAGGAGGGTGGAGCCAGGCTCTTCCCTGTTATGTCCAATTATAGGACAAGCGGCAACAGGTGTAAGCTAGAGCATAAACATAGGGAAAACCTTTTTCACTGTGAGGGTCACAGAGCTCTGGAACAGGCTGCCAGAGGGGTTGTGGAGTCTCCTTCTCTGGAGACATTTGAAACCTACCTGGATGCATTCCTGTATGAACTGCTCTAGGTGCTCCTGCTCTGTCAGGGTGGGTTGGATTAGTTGATCTTTCGAGGTCTGTTCCAACCCCTAACATTCTGTGATTCTGTGAATTAATGACATTTGTTATGAATCTTTTTTCCCTACAATTTATGTCTGTGTGAGCTTGTATTTCAAAATCTTAGATCTGTGACCATGCACATGTAAGAGGAAAAATCCTAGGAAAAAAAAAGGCTTTTGCTCCTTACAGATTATGAAAATTGCAAGATCTTCAAAGTTTTCATTGTCATTCCTTGACACTGTACCTACATTTTCAGCAGTTTCTTGTAGTTTTCCTTTCACACAAAAGATTATCCGTTCTATCTAGAGAACATTAACTACTGATTTTCATAGAAAAAATTGTCATTTTAGACTTATTCAGAACTCTTGATTCTGTGCTGCCTCAAAATATAGATTTGTTAATTCTTGCATTTTCCCTTATGAATGGATAGATATTCTCACAGCAAAACTTTAAATATATATCAACATTTCTTTCATTTTGCTAGAACACCTCTGAAGTTTGAAGCATCTAAAATGTCAGGAAAGATGCTTGCTCATGAATATGCTTTAAATCTTTCATAAATTGTGTTTAAAATATATGTGGCAGAAGAATTCAAGCTAAAAAGAAAGCCATATATATTAGGAGTGCAGTTCAAGGAAATTTATCTGAAGGTGCAACATGGTCATTGTAGATTGTGTGCTCAGAAAGAAATTTCTTATGCTGTAAAGTGATTTGAGACAGTATAAGACTGTTTTAGTCAAAGTGTATTTCTTTGTCTCAGTGTTCAGACACAGAGTTCCTTATGGATCTTCTTTCCGTTGCAAAACAGTTGTAAAAAGGAGACCATCTTTTGCAATAATAGCAAGTTTCCTAGACATGAAAATGCAGACATCACAGAAAAATACAGGGGACAAGTTCCTTTAATTTTAATAGCTTGTATAAAATCCTGAAAAGGCGGAAAAGTTGAGGCTATGGATATACAACAACTCTACATATTTTCACATGCAGAGATTTATATTCTGTTTGTCACAATACATTCTGTAGATAAACAATGTACATAATTTACCCATAGCTTCTCCAGATCAAAACCCGTTTACTCTGTCCAAATAATGTTCCTTAGAGGGGTAGTGCTACATTATTCTAGGTGTGAATGAAAGAGCATTTGCTCTTAAAGGACTACCTCTCATTTTCTAACATGGTTTCAAAAAAGCAAAGAAGGTTATTCTTTACAGATGGCATTCAATATCAAAATACAGGTGTATTTATGAAAAAGTAAATTCATAAAAGAATGGAAAGACAATTAATTGTCATTAAAACTATCAGCTCAGACTGTTTAGTCTATTTATCCTTCCTATTTTTCACTGCTTCCTTATAGCCAAGATAGTAAAAATGGAAACTGTACTGTAAGTGAAATATGTTAGAATTTCAATTAGGTCTTCTTGCTTCTCTCTGTAATGGATAGTTCAGTAACATTCAAAATCTCCTGATGACAGAAGGACACAATAACATGTTTTGATTTTTTGGTTTCAGCTTATTATATTCTGTACCTAATTTGACGCAATATATGCTTTTATTTCTGACTGAATTTCTTTTCTTAATCTGGTTTATGTGAACTGAAGAGAATGACAGGAGTAAACCTCATGTGACTTCACTTTTACAGGCAACAGGTTTGAAATACTCTAGATCTGTTTTGACGATTTTCATTAAGCAACACCTAAACAATACAGAAGTATTATAATCACCTCCAAAGACCACAACATGCTTACAGTTTCAAAGATTACCAATATCTCCATAAAACCCATCTATCATAATTTACTTAAGTTAATTACTGTTGTATTACCAGGTTGTAACAATTCTGTTTTATCTCTCTGTAACCGCTATATCACATATCTCAAAAAACCACAACAAAAATAAATAGTATTGTATTGAGTGCTGCTAAGCAGACTGTAAGAAAGATTTTACAGAGAAGTTGATCTTGAAACAGTCATATTTTTTATAAGGTGTCCTGGTTTGAGTGAGAACAGTGGTTTTACTGTGATCTGTTCAGTGATTTTGCTTTTCAGCTCAGTTCTTCTAACTGCACTGTCTGAAGTTAGCAGCCTGTTCTCACAGTGTCTGTTTCTAGCAGTGATAACACCTCATGTTCAGAGTTACTACCAAGGACTGGTGTGCAGACGAAGGCCATTGCTGGATCTTGTGTGTTACTTTGGGGGGTGCAGCAAGTAAAAGGCTGCACCTTCAGGGAGAAAGGACAGGACATGTGACCCTAAACTGACCAACAATATATTCCATCCCATTTACATTATATTTGGTATAAAGATGAGGGATCACAAAGGTCTCTCTTGGCTTCTTCCTCTCTTCTTCAATGGCTGGCAACCAAGAAGGACTTTGTCCATTCTGCGTTCAACCCTGATCCATATGTTCCTGAATCCAATACCAGAATCCAGCTCCGAAACCTGATTCCTGTCTGTTGCTAGGCCCAGTCTGGGACTTCCCAAGTGCCTGCTTCACATTAGGAGTGGTGATAGTGATGTAATTGCCATTGGGTGGGGGGGTGGGGAAGGAGGGGTTCAATACTGGCTTTGTATATATTTGTATATATTTCATTTTATTATTGTTATTCTAATTTTCACTAAAGCCCTTCCAGTTTCCTTTTTTAACTGATAGGTCTCTCTCCCTTATTTCCTTTCTTTTCCCCTTTGGGGAGGGAGGGGGGTTAACAGAGAGAGTCTGTTATAGGTCTAGTGAACAGCCCTGACCCTAAACCTTTATATATGGCCACATGATCTCTACTAAAATTCCTGAAATTAGTATTTTCTCCCACAGTTTTACCTGCTTTATCTAATAATTCACCTTTTATAGAAAATGTACATGTATTTTACTTTCTAATGATATAATCCTGAAAATTTAACTTTCTCTAGGTATTGTTTGCCTTTCAATCAAGACATTAGAAGGTGTAAAATACTAAACATGAGAATTTTTGATTTAGAGATTGAGAATGCTTTGTGGAGATAAATGAGAAGACGTTGTACAGTGCACCTTGTACTGATGCAACTAATTCTTATATATACTGTCTTTCAAGTTCATACATGCAACTTTGTAATTTTCACTTCCTCCAGAGGACTTTCTGATATGTTTTAACACAACATATTTCTAAATTTTCAATAGATGATTAAAACTAGTCCAGTATGGACTACAATAGCCTAGGGACTCAACACCTGTACTGCCACTCTTTCTCTGATTGATCACTGCATAGTGTGCATTTGGAAAGCTAAACCACAGAACACTACAATTGTTACTAGTATGGTTTGGAAGGACAAATAATCAGGTTTACAACCAGTTAACTCCAGCTGTTTTTTTAGAATCATGGTAACATTGGCAGCTGAGTTAGAGTAGCCCTTGAAGACTACACAAACACATCACTGCCTAGTGTATCATAAGCGCAAAGTTCATGTAAAACTAGTAATGACTTGCATCTCAGTCCCTGCATCCCTGATTGCAGACAACAATCTAGGACATCATGTTTGATTTCATGAAAAAAAAAGACTAAAACAGGTTTCTAATTCTTTAGTCCTATCCAGGGCCTCTCTGTCTGGATTGGATTTTGTTTGACATCTTTCTGACTCTGTAACACAGGAACTGGTGTTGAGCATAGTATCATGGTCCAAGCACAATGGAAAATGTAATGAACTTTTGCAAACACCAATTTTAGTTTCACACGGTTGAAATGTTGAAAAAGTTATAAGTGATTAAACAGCTTAGTTCTGGATCAGCTTAGTTCTGGATCATCTTGAACATAGATATGGAAGTTCTGAAGCTTGGAAAAGCAACTGTCAGGTCATCTTTACTCGTTTCAATAGAAGCTTATATCTATCCCATATTCAGCACATCTTGTTCAAAATAATTTATTAGGACAATACTATTATTTTCCAGCTTGATTATAGTTTTATAGTAAAGTTGGACTCAATAAATGTTATGTTAGTATGTAGGTTTTTTCTCAACTATAGAAAAGAGTAGTAAAAAAATCTTAGAAAGAAAATCCATACTCTGTGTTAATAGGTATTCTGTTTAAAGGTATATACACAATACAGTTAGAATGATGTTCTGAATGTGTATGGTATACTGTTGCCTGCTTGTGCACTTCAGAGTGCCAGTTGTTTATATGAAATAATAGTTGAGAATCTGTTTTGGTTAGAATTTAGGTATTTACAGCTGTTCAGAAGTACTGAAAATAGAAAACCATTTCCCAGCCTTTTTATTGTATGAAGTATTTAGACTATAAGTTATGCATCATGTTGGTGAATGCCAATACGCTTACAGATTTTTAAAGCATAAATAAGTGGGCTATCATGAAATATCACTTTGCTGAAAATTCATAGAAAGCTACACAGCTAAGGTATTTAACATATTCTTCTATAAATGAATACACTGATAGAAATAAGACATACTACTGTTGGAAACAAAAAGTAGAAAATATTGCCTCCAAGTTCTGTTCTCTTTTTTTTTTTCCCCCCATTTTTTTGTTTGTTTGGGTTTTTTTGTTTGTGTATCTGCAGTTTCATGATAGTTCTGAGTCTGGTGAACAATATATGGTCTTTCAAGAGAAAGAACATGGTAGCAAAGAACTCTTGGATACTGCTTTCCCCATCTGTCCAGCCATATATGTAATACTAAAGTATCCTATAACAATCGGCTTCTGTAGTAAACTGCACGCTGTCTTGTCTGACATTTTGACATCGTCTTTTGAAAACATAAAGATTTTTTTATTCCCTGTAGGTTTTCGTGTTTATGTGTCTGAAGGGGGCAAACACATGGAAAGTATAGGCTTCTATCATAAAGATGTTCCTGTTAAATCCTTTCCCTTATCTCCTTATCTTAACTCCAACTGAAAAGACATGTTCTCATGTAATGCATTTATGCTGTGTCTGTATAATCGCAGAATGATTATTACTTCAGAAAACACAGAGTAATGTTTAAAAAGCAATTAGTACCCTCTCTGTTCAAAGTACATCAGGAATTCCGTAACAGCTTGCTATAACTGGTTCACTCTAAATAGTCATTATATTTACGAATCTAGAGATCACAACACTTTGAGAAATTTTTGATAAATTGATAAAGTTTTTACCAATACATTAATTGATCTACAATCATAATTTGAAATGCTCAGATTATATGTGCAGTTTTAATATTAATTGTGTTGATCGAAGTCCTTATCACCTAGAAAATTAAAAATTACATCATTTTCTTGAAAAAGAAAGTGTTTTTTTTAAATCTTACTTTCCAGAAACTTATATCTAAGTACTAATGATCATTTAGATTACCTTGCTATGTTCCTCGTAATGTAGCTGAAAATGTAGTCTGTTTTATAGCTCCTGAAGATAACAACTAATCATGATGTCTCTTTGTCTTCCCTGTAGTCTACTGTGATTTTTAATTGCTCAATTATTGCTCTACTTCTTGGTCTACGGAAACTGTAAAATATAATTTTTCTGAAACTTAGCAAATAACCTTTGTTTCTCATACATTTCATATCATTCAGCCTGAAAGTAGTTCAACGCAGCTTTCTCAACTTTTTCTTAAATGTACAAATCTATTTCCAAAATAGATTTCTAATGTAATAATAATACTTCTCCATTTTGTTGTTGGAAGCTGCATTTCTTAACTTTAAAAATACTGTACTTGCCTTCTTAACTACCTATGTACAAGCAGAAAGACTAATCGATTTCTTATGACACCTGATAAAATCCACACTTGATTTAAGTAGTCCCTGGTTTTAGCTGAGGTGGGATGAATTTGGATTTAGGAGTTTCAGGTTTAAAATTCTATTCAAAATTATCCTAAAGAATTCACTTCTTCACCTTACGTCTATGAACACATTATTTGTAAAATAATGTTTAAAATACATAGGTGGGCCATGTCAGATGAAAGCCACAATACATCTAGAGAAAAGGACAAAAAATGTGAAATCACAGCCTAGTAAAATACTGTTTCCATTACCAAAAAGTTCTTATAAATTATATTCTATCATTTAGATTGAATATTTCTATTTCATTTGCTCTGAAGTAACTGTCCATTAACTGTCTTCTCTTAATTCTCAGAAAATGTCCCACTTTCAATAAATAGACTGCAAATTAAATTATATATCAACCTCTAGGAATTAGTTATTAATTACATTCAACAAATATATAATTGACCTACTAATTTTTGTAAGAGGAAAAAGGTAATTGAAAAAAATATTTTTTTCATTTTAATAAGAAGCTTTTCCATGCCTTAAATACAAAAAAAAAAAAAAAAAAAAAAAAAAAAAATTAAAAATAACATGTTTTTCAAATCAAAAAAAAAAATTTGAGATTACATTGTTTGTCTAGTCATGAAAGAAGTTCTGACTCACAGCATCTCACAATGTTTGTTGTCTCAGAGTGAAAGTGGCAGAAGAATTCATTTTCTCTGTCTTTTTCAGTAGAACTGTCTACTTAATTCTGTCACACAAAGTGCTCTGCAGACAAATATAAAATGTCTTTCAGAGAAGCCATGTGACAGTCTTCTTGCAGTATTGTATTTCCCTCAGGGGAAAACCTTTCAACACAAAACTCTTTGTAGTGTCATATGAAAATGCTTAGATTTTTAGTGCAAGTAAAAACTGAAAAAAAAAGCATATTTGACTTGAGTTATTCATTCAAAAAGCAGAAGTTACAGAGTGCTGGTAAAATGTATTAGTTCTGTGACAGACACACCAGCTGAGTTCAGTCTCAACTTGCCTCATGGCTGTGTTTGCTGAAATAGTGGTCCTCAAAGTGGTTTGATTTCCGGAAAGAGACTGAAGAAAGGTTGCTCCATCCATTTGGAATTGCTAGCAAAGAGACCACTTTTTAGCTAAAATATGAGTGTAAAAATTAATATGACCAGAGTGAAAACTCACATTCAAGGAATTGCATACTTTTGTCAAATGACCACTACAATGTGACAGTGTGAATCCATATTGAAAGTGGCAACAATCTTAATACAGTGAGTTTGTGACTTAATCACTATTGGCTGCTTTCAAACATATTTTCTCTGTTATTCTTACAACTATCTGCAAAAATTTCTCCACATTCATAGGAGAGATTGGGAAAATCTGCAGTCAAATAGCATAGCCTTTGTCAAAATAGAATTTTTTCTTATGGATATGTTAATTCAATTGGAAATTTTGTTAAAAGAATTCTTATTGTCCAGAATACTAGAGAAGGGGAATTAAAAAAAAAATAGAAGGAGAGAAAAACATCTCTGGAACCAAAGACAAAAGACTCAGCATTGGATCACTCACATAAGAAGTTCCAAATTAATCTGTGCTCAATTATAGTCAAGGTGTTAAACCAGGTCCTCTCTGAAAAATAGTTCATTACAGAATCTCCTGAACATTATTTCAATCTTCTGGTGACCTGTATGTAGTGGTGTTCCCCAGGAGCCAGTACTAGGACCAATCTTATTCAACATCTTCATCAATGACCTGGATGAAGGGATAGAGTGTGCCCTCAGCAAATTTGTTGATAATGCTAAACTGAGAAGAGTGGTTGATATACCAGAAGGCTGTGCTGCCATCCAGTGAGATCTGAACAGCCCGGAGAACTGGGCAAAGGCAAACCTAATGAAGTTCAACGAGGATAAGTGTAGAGTCCTACACCTCGAGAGAAACAACACCGTGTACCAGTACAGGCTAGGGGTAGACCCACTGGAAAGCAGCCCCATGGAGAGGCACCTTGACATGCAGGTGGACAAAAAGTTATTCATAGAAGAACAATGGGCCCTTGTGGCCAGGAAGGCCAATGGTATCCTGGGGTGCATCAAGAAGAGTGCATCCAGCAGGTTGAGGGAGGTTCCCCTGCCCCTCTACCCTGCCCTAGCGAGACCACATCTGGAGTATTGTGATCAGTTCTGGTCTCCCCAGTTCAAGAGAGACAAGGAAATACTAAAGAGAGTCCTATGGAAAGCTATGAATAAGAGACTATAGCATCGCTCTTAGGAGGAAAGGCTGAGAGCCCTAGGGCTGTTTAGCCTGGAGAAGACTGAGAGGGGATCTTATTAATGTTTACAAATGTCTGAAGGGTGGGGGTCAAGTAGAAGGGGCCAGTCTCTTTTCAGTTGTGCCCTGTGATAGGACAAAAAGTAATGGTAGCAAGATGAAACACAGGAAGTTCCACCTCAATATGAGGAAGAACTTCTTTACTGTGAGAGTAACAAAGCACTAGAACAGGCTGCCCAGAGAGGCTGTGGAGTCTCCTTCTCTAGAGTCTTTTAAGACCTGCCTGGATCTGTTCCTGTGTGGCCTGCCCTAGGTGTTCCTGCAGTGTCAGGAGCATTGGTCTCAATGATCTCCAGAGGTCCCGTCCAAACTCTACCATTCTATGATTCTATGATTCTATATTGCCACTTAAATCATCTCAAGGAGAGTATTTCAGATTTGTCCAGCTTATCTTTAGCCTGGAGAAAACAATTAAACATGTACCCATTTTCCCCAAAAATTATAAGGATAGAGATGTTTTCCTCCTCAATAGCAATTATTAATTTTTTTTTTATAGGACGTTATGTCTCAAATCAAATAAGCTTAGAGGCATTGGAGAAAAGCTAATGACTAAGAAAGACATAACTCTCTTCCAGGTTATTGACCATATTTTACCTACAATCAATCTCAATGAAACAATCAGTGCTGTTGATTACTAATCCCTTTCAGTGGCCGACACTTATACTGTATTTAATCATAATTTTGTAGCTATTTGTGTTAACATTTGTACACAAATTTGGTGTTTCCAACACTGTTACTGAGGTAATTTTGACCTAATATTGCATTTACTTATACAGTTATCTAGACAGGTCAGCCTTGCATCCCAAGACTCCCTTATGACTCATGCTAATTACATTTATTTTTGACAAAATTATTTTACTTTAGCTTTGATTATTTTACTTAATTCAAATTAAGCATAGTTTCTCATTTCATGAACAGCCTGCATATGAAATCAACAAAGTAAACCATTTTGTGTTTATCTTTGCCCTTTACTATTTTCATCACACTTCTGGTTCCCGTCAGTGGCCTCAGTTAGTTTGGAAAACTAGTGCTTCAGTGGGATCTCCTGTTCACGGGTGAAATGAGAAGGTGTTTGTGTCAGTATAAATGTGTGATATGGGCAAACTGGAGACTTTCTGTTCTAAATACCCTCAAAGAAATCCCAGAGAAAGAGACTTAGGGACTTGAGTTTTAAACTTATGATTCTTAAGGGTGGTATTGAGACCTCCACAAGTTTGAATACAATAGCAGTTTTGAATTACATGTTCATTGTCAGTTCTTCTATTTATATTTTCTTCTGGTAGTCTAGCATCCTGTCTAATTAGTGATGTTAAGTGCAATACTCCACAATATAAAAAAATACGTAAAGGACACCAATCCTTCGTAGGCTAACAAAAAGAAACCAAACTAAAAAAAAAGTAAAGTAGTATTAATTTTTTTTTTCTTTTCCTATCTTCCTCCTGATTTATTTTATCCAATTCTGACAAAACAGTAACTTTGAGAGACTTCTATTCATTGTGGTTTTTATAGGAAAAACTTAAATCTTCTTATCCCTTGTTGGAGCAAACTGATCTTGTTCACCACTGTGGGCTGTAATAAAGTATAATGCTACTTTTTACTTTCAGTCTTCCATAGTATGGTACTCTCTTCCTGATGATGTGTGATCTGATTCACGGTAAGAGAAGCTGACAGCATTTTGAACGCTTTCTCACACACTTAGAAGTGTATGTGCAGCTCTACATTTGCTACCAACCTCAGTAGAAACTGTTATTTTCCCCTACAAGGATTTGAATTGGGTTCTTCTGAGCTCATTTGTTATGTCATTTGGTATAGGCAGTCAAATTCATTAGAATTGTTATGGTAGTATAACTAAGAGTAGAAATCAGCCAATTCTCTGTAAATTGAAATATGCTCTTGTGCAATATAGAATAAGCTACAAGATAATATTATCAATATTATTATTTTTTAATATTCTTCTTGTTCTGTGATAGGAATATTCATATGATGGTCTAGATGAGCAGGTGAAGCTGTGAAGAACATGCAGGCTCATAGCAACTAATCATAGTCAGGCAAAACATCTAGGTATAACAAATCTGCAAACAACTCGAATTAGATATAATTAATAGTTTCTGTACATGTTTATAAAGAGCAGGTTGTCCACTCAATAGAAAAAAAACAAAATTATGTAACTTAAATATAGCTACTAGTACTGCATTTTAGTTAGAAAATACACTGTGTACTTCCTTTCTTAAAAAAAATTCAAGTACATCTGTAGTTAGTATTCATCCAGTCACTCCAAGTGGCTACTTAGAATAATTTTAAAAATTATGTTTTGTGGACAACTTGGAATGAAAAGATATGCAGCATGACAAGCTAAACTGCATGTAACAACTAATGCAGCTAAAAGTTCTCAGTTTGCAGGCGATAGAGAGGGTAGTTGTGAATAACATTATTCCATCTATGCTCAAATGATAGCAATTAGGGTGTAAAACTGATTAGGTGTAGAGGGAATAATAAAACCAAGTAAAATCCTTGCCAACCTTGAAAACACAAACACTAGCATCCATGCAATTTCAACAGCTTTTTTATTTAAACATAACGTAACTGTTTCCATATTTTTGGTTTAGATTCAAGATTTTTATTCCATTCTGTCCTGTGCATTCTCTTCTAGGTACTTCAGAATTTTTAGGAATATGAAACTCTGGAACTAAATTAAATATATGAAACGAAGAAATGCAAACCTATGTGAACTTAAATTAGATTTCATAAACATACTCTTGAATCACACAGAATGGTCGAGGTTCAAAGGGAGCTCTGGAGGTCATTTAGTCCCACCCTGATTTTCAAGCAGGATCACCAATTGCCCAGCATCATGTCTAGAGAAATTTTGTCTACAGGAGTCTCCAAGGGTAGAGACTTCACAACTTCTCTGGGCAACCTGTACCAGTGCTCAGTCAGCCTCAAAGTAAAGAAGTGTTTCCTGTTGTTCAGATGGCAGCTCATATGTTTCAGTTTGTGCCTGTTGTCTCTGGTCCTCTCACTGGGCACCACTGAAAAGAGCCTGGCTTCATCCTCTGTCCACCTTCTTTTCGGGTACTTGTATACATTAACAAGGTCCCCTTGAACCTTCTTTTCTCCAGGCTGAACAGTCCAAGCTCTTTCAGTCTTCCCTCCTATGTGAAGTACTCCAGTCCCTCATCTACCTTAGTGACCCTTAAAGGGGAAAAATTGCCCTTCATGTGCTGGCAATACTTAGCCCAATGCAACCCAGTCTACCATTCACCTTCTTTTCTTCAAGGGCACATTCCTGGCTCATGTTCAACCTGGTATGCACCAGGACCATCAGGTATTTTTCTGAGAAGCTGCTTCCCAGCTGAGTGGCCCTCAGCATGGACCAGTGCATGGGGTTGTTCCTCTCCAGGACTTTGTACTTCTTGTTAAGCTTCATGAGGTTCTTGTCAAACCTATTTCTCCATCTTGTTGAAGTCTCTCTGGGTGACAACATGACTGTGTGACATATCATAGAATCATAGAATCATAGGGGTTGGAAGGGACCTAGAAAGATCATCTAGTCCAACCCCCCTGCCAGAGCAGGATCACCT
>WTSP01023275.1:21192-33388 GCA_025331215.1 Actenoides lindsayi | reverse complement strand
CCACAGGACTTTGAAAGGCATGCAAGCAAGGCCATGTCCAAGTTCACGAGTGGGGTGGGATCTCCAAAGTTAATTCTTCATTGAATTACATGAAGCATTATAGTAATAGCATAAAGATCATAACTGGGGATGCTGTCATGGGTAATACCATCATTTAAATGGAGTGTCTGTTACACTCCGATAGCGAATCTTTGTAACTAATCAATAACAAACCATGCTCCTAGAAATCAATGCTGATCAACAGCACTCATTGTTAATGTACACGGTACATTTTGATGACTGTTACACTAAACTAATTGTGTAGTACTAGGACTAGCACAGTTAGATTAGTTCCACAGGCAGGAAAGACAATAAGGGCAAGAGGAGCTAATGGAGGAGTTCATCACTGTGTTGCATCCACGCGCCATTGCCGTTTGAAAGGGAATGGATGGAACAGGCATTCCAATACCTCAGAATAGCCAGATCAGGGTTTTAATATTCTTTTAGCAGCAAAAAAAAGCTAATGTACTTTTTAAGATCAGCTGTAATGGTCTAATTTGTCTTTTTTTTTTTTCTCTTTTTCCCTAAAGTAAACAAATGCTTGAGCCATCACAAACTTGCTTGGGGAGACTTAAGGCTTGATTCCAAATTCATTTACAGTAGGACCAAATGACTATAAATTCCCTGACTGTAGTGAAATTGCTCCTGATACACAGGAGTAAGTGGCATAAGTGAGATGAGTCTCAGGACCACTGCTGTACTTCAAATGGATTTTCTACCGAAGTATAGATAGAAACCATTTCAGATAGTGTCAGAAAATCAGAAAATCTGTTCCCACTCACTCAGAAATTTTGAAATCTGACCTAAATAAGCAAGTAGACAAAGCAGAAAGAATTGTAGAAATAGCACAACTATTCCGCCCAAGATTTTCCGGTAACTTTGTAGACTACGCATTACAAAAGCAATTTTAAGTGAATGATTATGAGCCCAGCAAACATGCTTGTTTTCACAATACATTTCCATCTGCCTTTTGTGCCATAGTCATTCTGAGTTATTCTTAACAACTTGAAAGGTATAGCAATAAATAAAATAGCATTGCTAGAGATACCTAAAAAAAGAGAAGACATTGAAAATAAATCAAAACCCCCAACAACTCACAGACAGTAATTCACAGCATTAAATGGGCCTCAGGAGCCCACATTTAAAGGATCCTAAAGCAGTATAAAAAAACGCTCATAGAAATTAGGAGTGCAAACATACACCTATTAAACAGAAGTGTTCTAACAATGTAAAATTGAAATAAGTTATAAGTAGAGAAAATAACATGAGGTCATAGTTCACTACATTGTGAAACTTAATACCAGCAATAATGGTGAATCATACAGACCAGCATATATCTCCCTTTTGAAGGCCTTTACACCTTCTTTAAATTCAAATTTGCAAACCTTATAGAAGGTAACAAGGTGTTTTAATTGGGGTAAAACTTCTCAGACTAAAACTATCCAACCTGTCTTAAATTACAGAACAGTGATACTGTGCCTCTGCAAGCAGTCTAGAGAAGTAAAGGAAGTGGGAGAGGAAGGAGGAAAGGAAAGGAAGAGTAAAAGAAGAGGTGAGGAAGGGAAGAACAGAGGAAGAAGAAAAAAGAAGGAAATGAGAAGAGGGAATGGGAAGAGGGAAGGGAAAGGAATGGGAAGGGAAGGGAAGGGAAGGGAAGGGAAGGGAAGGGAAGGGAAGGGAAGGGAAGGGAAGGGAAGGGGAAGGAAAAAGAAGACCAAGAGGAGGAGGAAGAAGAAAAGGAAAAAGGAAAAGAGAAAGGAAAAAAAGGAAAAGGTAACTTATTTTTAGCTTATTGCTTATTGTATCTTTTTTCAAGAGCTTGTGAGTGTTGAGAATGTAGATTACACCCTTATAGGTATTAGGCTATCAACTTTTCAAATCTCATTTTATGTCTTCATCAACAGATAATTTTATCAGTAGGGTGGTTTTTCACACACCCTTATCCCCAAAAGGTATTGGCAGTTGATTATTTTCAATAAATTTTATCTTAATATCCATTCTCACTAGAACCTTAAACAACATTATTCATTTATCTTACAAAACTACTAAAAAAACTGCCTTCACCTGAAAATTTTTTCTTTGTATTTTTCTGTAAATGAAAACATTTGTTAAAAATTCATCTATTAAAAGTTCACACAGCACTAAAAAAAAGTTTTCTGTACATTTGTTCCCATATTCACTCTTAAATTAAACAAATAAAATAAGGTATGACAAAGGAAGGCTGAATACTGTACAGGCTCACAGGTAACCTTTTTCATCACTCTGAATGGTTCAAGTTTTGTAACTCTGATACTGGACACCACTTCAATCTTGCTTCCACACTACAATAGAAGCTTTCCAAAAAAACGCTCATTTTGCCTTGTTGAGCTGTCCGGGTGCATCAATGAAGTGTTCACATAATTAACATATGTAATTCATAGCACCAAGCCGTTTGACCAGCCAGATATAGGTTTCTAGTACCACACATGCACACTCACACTTCTTTACTGGTGTAACTATAATCCTACACAGATGTTTTATAAATTTGCTGTCTCAACGTTAAAAAATAAGTGCATTAAGTTTCTTTGTACATTCAAGTCACTTTCTAAGGCAAATTGTCTACTGTATGTATTCCCAACCGCTTTGGTATTTCGCTTCAGTTAATTGACAGTGGACATAGGTGTTCAAGCATGTGGACTGGTCAGTTCTGGCTGGAGTGAGTGGACTTTCACTGGGAGCATGCCTTAGACCAACAATTCTGCATGTTGAAAGAAAGGTTTTAGACTTCTACATGGGGTGCAAACTACATGCCTATTTGGCCTATGATTGTTACGGTATGTCAGTATGCAGAGGTCAAACAAAAGTGGAAAACTGCTGATGAGCGTGTAGGTCGTACGTCCCTTCCTAGCCATGTCCTGTTTCTTTTTATTTTCCAGCTAACTTAATTCTGTAAAAAGAAGATCCCCATTGTGATAGCTCAGATGGATACAAATTTAAAAGTTTATTTTCATGTGAGAGCATAAGCAAACTGCATGAAGCCATACATCTACTGCCATGAGACTAATGCAGATATAGTTATTTATTACTTTCTCCTCCTACCCCTCTCTCTCTTTCTCTTTCTTTGTGTTTCTTTAGAGGGCAAATGCCTCTACCTGGCAGAAGTCAGTTGGGGTTGCTAGTGCATGGTTTCCAAATGTTCAGCAGAGATGAAACTGGATCTGTAATTTCACAGTAATTTGAACCCTACTATGGGAATACTGTTTTTTCCCTTAGCAATCAGCAAAGACTGAAAAATATTAGTGACTTGCATCACTGTGACACAGTATAGCATTTGACAGGTATATAGTTCAGCAGTTGAAATAGATGGGTTGAATTTTTAGAAAAGGTGTTTTAAAACTGAAGAATTTCTGGAAACAAAGTTTAATCTTGTGATGCATGGTCTTGTTCTTACAGTTCAATCTTGCATGCGGGAAAAGATTCATCTTGCATAACAACAGTGCTGCTGCTTGCCAAAACCATGATGTTGAGGTCCTGCTGTTTCTCATGGGTCTCTTGGTACCATTCCCTCATCACTTCTGAGTCATGGGTTGGGATTAAGGTCACCTGCAACACAAAACAGGAGATGTTCTGAGGAATGGACAACAGAAACAGCTTATAAGAAAAATGTCTTTGTAGGAAGTCCTGCCCAACAAGCATGTTTCCATTTTGGAAAGAGTGGGTCTTTATGCAATAAACACTTGAATAAATGGATGAATGGATAAAAAGAAATAAATAAACACATAGGTAAGGTAAAATGACTGCAAAGAAGTAGTTTATCAAAATAAAACCTTGGTTTTGTAAAGAGACATTTCCAGAGAAGTAGCAGTCTCTAGTCTGCCCTGGAAGCTCTTTAGATTATGGCCAAATATTTTGTTTACTTATTGATCATGATAAAAAGGCACATGAGGCTTCCAGGTGTACATGATTACCATGTAAACCATGAAACATTCACTTTTTTTCCTACTTACAAACCGTAACGTTTCCAAACTTGGATCACATATAGCATAGTAACAAGATGGAACAACCAAATGGCCCTGTAAACTAGCTCACAACTCTTTTATTCACCAGGAACAGATGAGAAGGGCCAGAATTGGTGAAGCAGATTAGTGTGGTGAAGTTCTGTGCTTCCCTTGGGTGTCCTCTCACATTATCAGTGAAATGAGACATCCAGCCATTCCCCATCAGCCATTCTCTGCTCCAGGGATGCTCTGGCTTCCCATAGTTGCTTCCCAGAGAAGGTTAAATTTTCAGGTAGAGATACTAGTGAAGAGCCTACCTGCATGTTACTCTCCCACTGCGCCTTGCCCTCCAGCAGGGAGTCCAGAACAGCCCTGCTTGGCTCCTCAGCTGCAGAATCATTCCCGCTCACCACATAGTAGGATGACCGCACCCTCTTGAAAAACTCAACATCGACATTCTTGCTGTTGCTGTGGTTGGGAATATACACCAGATCCAAATACACTGGAGGTCCTGGAGGCACTGCTGTAGATTTTGCCACCTTAGTATTCCCGGGTCCTTTGGAAATCAAACAATAAAAGAATATATCACAGGCTGGTTAAAAACATGCATTTATTAATTACTGTTGTAACTGCTAGAGGTAAGATGTGTCCAATTATGGCATTTCCCTCCAACATCTAATGACATTCTCCAGCTTTGTTGTATTCTGATCATGACTGTAATGGGAGGAAAAACCTGAATAACTGTACCTATGTAATACAATAAAAACTCAGTACCACATAACCAAAAATTGTCTGAACCTTTCCCAGTAATACACTACCATTATCCAACAATTACTATGGAGGGCTGAGACTACTGAATTACCATCCAGTAAATGGTAGTATTATTTTCCAGATTAACAAGTATAGCTTTCCAAAAACATGATTATAAAACCTAGGGTCATGCAGGGAGCCATGCAGAGTTGAAGCTGTTCTGAGATTTGGTGTATCAGTAAGTACCAAGACATGGTAGCTGTTGATATGCATAGACTGCCTGTGTCTATGGTGCATCAGGTAGATACTACGCATGATCAGAAAGAGGGTAAAAGAAGACCTTGGGGGGACAGAGAAACCTGTAAAGCAATTACTTCAAGGAACTGAGACAAAACTGTGTTTGTTTGCCTGCTGGATCCTTATTTGCATACACAAAGTGATGAATTATTATAAAAAGCAGGGTGAAGCATGTTTTTGCGGCTGTATGTAGGATATTACTCATTCTAAGACGACCTTCACTCAAAAAGAAGTTCAGATTTTAAACACGCACGTTAAAAATGCTACTCAAAAAAAAAAGTGGCTTTTGCTACACACTGGATCATGGTGTGAACTGAAAATTAGGATTCAACCAGTAATTTTATCCAGATGATCACCATTTATGTTCTGTTCTCCTGCTCATCTTGTTGCAGAGGATGAAGCTTGTAAAAAATTATCTGAGCAATACACTCTATTTATGGTCACATACTGTAAGGCCATCAAAGTCCATTACAGTTGTCTAGCATGTCCTGAACATTCACCATAGGGCAATATGCCAAAGGATCATAACGGTATCGTAAGATTTCCTGAATTAGAATTTTTACTACTGTTAATGTTACAAAGTCTTTTAACATCATAAAAAAAATATCTGTGATTTTATCTTTCTGAATTGTGGTTATCAACAGCGGATAAAGTACCAAAAATTACATTTTACACTTAAATGTCATTATGAAATAGAGCCCTGTCTTGTGCTCTAGCATATACTGAGAACTATGCTTTACCAAAGAAGAATCTCATAAGGAGCTAAAGTGCTGGCGTAATGTACAGCATGAGGAACTATACTGCTGCTTTGAAACACGTCTACTGATAGAGATGTGCAGATGATGGTGTGAGAAAGAAACAGTGGACCACTTAAAATGGGGAGACAAAACACAGCTGAATGCTGATTTGTTTGTCCTGAATCCTAGACCCGCTCCTTGTAAAAAAGTTTTTAACAGAATATCAGTCCTGACAACAGCAAAATCAAAGTATGCCCCAAACACTCTCTACTGAGACCTGCTGAAACAACAGATTAGCACAATGACTCCTTCAGTAATCTAATTCATATTTTATTACTACTTAGAATACAGAACAGCCATTCAAAACGACATTAGCTTTCTGTATGTTTAGTCATCACTGAGGTCATAAGACTTTAACCGAATTATGTGATATGCACACTTAGTTCACTTAAAGTGCTTCTACTACTGTCATAATTTTTAAAAATACTCCATTCAAAATTAATCCAGCAAAGTAATAAGAGCATCCAGTGGCTGACAGTACCTTTGTCTCCCATAATATTAAACTGCATTATGTTAAGGGAATTGTGCCTACTTGTTTCTTACAATGAATAAAGTGGTTCACTTTGCTGCTGATTTTACTTCACCTACAACAGCAGTACATTTAATTCTATTAGCTGGTTAACAGTTTAGACAGCTCATATTAAGTTCTTTCCATTTTATATACTCTCTAAGCAAACTCATGCATCACGTTTTTCAGACTACTAATGTTGAATTAGTGAATTTAAATGTAGCCTTTACATGCTGCATTTATATTTAAAACCTGGACTTTCTTTGGTGGTTTGCTACAAATTCTCACATTCTCAGCTGATAAAACGGCAAACTAACTTCACTGCAACAGCTAAGAAAATCTTAACACTTTAGGAACTGCTATCTGTCTTTACCTGTGGTTGCAGTCTTTGCTGACTTGGATGTTGTTGTATTTGCCGCATTCTTGGTGTCCTTATCTTTCTCTTCTACTCGAGACTTTACTTCTGGATTAGAGACATTTTTGGTTGCCTTCTCTACAGACTCCTTCTTTTTTGGGGAAGCCGTTTTGGAAATTTTGTCTAGAGATTCTTTTATAGCTGGCTTTGGTGAAGCCACTTGTTTTGATTTACCATCACTTTTTTTAACAGGAGAAGATGACTTGGTCTTAGTACTCTGCTTTTTTGTCTTTGTCTTTTCTTTGAGATCCTTCTTCAAAGGTTTACCTAAATTCTGATCAACGGGCAGAGCCTCTGGATCAACCATGGAAACATCAGGGTGCCTAGGGGAAGGGCTGCGATCCTGCATCGGGACAGGCGGTGGGTCAATGTGTTTGTACGTAATTGTCTTGTCCGTTGGAATGGTTTCTGACTCATCTTCTGAGTCAATGTTAGCATCTGCAGTGATAGAAGGACATTCCTCAGTCTCTGGGGGAACATCCGAATCAGTCTGAGATGGGGCAGACTCGCTCACGGAGGTGGGAGGGGTTTCATCACACTGCCGCCCTTGCTGCTTACCCCCAGAAGGTGGCTGAGCTCCCCCAGACTGAGTTAATGGCTTTTCTTGTTCTTGAGACTGCTCTTCACTTGCAAACCATTCAAGGGGGTTTGGATTGATAAATGAAGGTGAAAGTTCAGTTTTGGGATGTTTATATTCACAGGAGGACACGAGGCATAAGTCAACATCTTGACGGGATTCTGCTAATGATTTTCCTGGAGTGAAATGTGCACTTGCTTCATAGGAATAGCTAGTAGCTTCGGGTGACCTGGTGGCTCTCCCAGTTGTCTCAAATGAGTAATCTGTGGCTTCAGGTGAACTGGAGGCTTTCCCAGTTGTCTCATAGGAGTAAGCCATGGCCTCTGGTGACCTGGTGGTTCTCCCAGTTGTCTCATAGCAGTAGCTAATGGCTTCTGGTGACTTAGAGGTTTTCCCTGTTGTTTCATAGGAGTAATCCATAGCATCAGGTGATCTGGTAACCTTCCTGATTCTCTCATAGGAATAATCTGTGGCCTCAGGTGATTTGGTGGTTTTCCCTGTCGTCTCGTAGGAATAATCTGTGGCTCCAGGTGACCTGGTGGTTTTCCCAGTCACCTCATAGGAATAATCCATGTCTCCTGGTGACCTGGTGGTTTTCTGTGTCATCTCATAAGAATAATCTGTGGCATCAGATGACTTCAGGTTTTTTGCAATTATCTCATAAGAATAGTCTGTCGCCTCAGGTGACCTCGTAGCTTTCCCAGTTGTATCATAGGAATAATCTGTGGCCTGAGGTGACCGAGTAGGTTTTCCAACGGCCTCATATGGGTAGCTAATATCCTCCAGTGACCTAGTAGTTTTCTCTGTGGCCTCATAAGAATAACTAAGTTCTTCTGGTGACCTGCTGCTTTTCTCTGAATCTTCTTTTTCTGGGCTGAGTGAAGGTTCTGGACTGTGCTTTGTTAGGGGGTCCTGGTAACCAAATGCTTTGACAGAGGACACCTGCAGTGACAATGAAGGTGTATGACTAGCTGACACCACTTCTGTGATTGCATGAGGTGAATCCGGATAACTAGGAGAGTACAGAGGAGAAGATTCCCTTGGAGTTAATGGAGATAGGTCAGACTTTGGTGACAGCTTTTCTCCTAGGCTCTGCACCTTTTCTGAGGTAAAAGAAGAATGTAGTGACATATCTCTTGGTGGAACAGCACCTGCAAAAGTTTCCTCTGGCAGTGGTGAAGTTACCTGGGAAGGTGTATGAGCTGATGAAGTTGAGGATGAAGCTTCAATTTGAGAAACTGAAATAATTTCTGAAATATCTTTCTCCTGAGAGTAAGATGACTGCTCCACAGGGGAAATCTTCCTTGCAAAAGTAGGCTCCTGTATATCTGAAGGGCTATAATCTATTTCTGTTGGTCCATTTTCAGATATATGGTGTATACCAGTGCCTAGTGTAGGATAGTCTGGAGATTGCCTACTAAAATCCATTGCTAAAGACTGCTCAGGGGACTCGTGACCAAATTCTACTGACATAGCTGACTGCTCAGGAGATCTGTGATCATGCACCGGTGTTCTTGATTTTGTGGTTTTAGGTGAGAAATCTGGTGGAGAAATTGACATGGGCCTTGGGCACTCTTCCTTAGATGGAGACATTTCTGTTTCCTGAAAAGTTGTTGGTGTTTGTACAACTGACACTGAAAGGGAATCATCAACTTCAGTAGAGTGGGGAGATCCAACCTCAGCATGCAAAGAAGGAGACACATCATCAGTAGTTGGTTCTGGAAATGAACTAGTAGCAACAGATGCTGTAGAGACAGAAGCTACTCCTTCTATATGGGAATAGGTGTCTTCTGCTACAACTTCATCAACTGGAGTTGCAGACTTGTCAGAAACAGTGCCTTCAGAAATTGACATTTTGGTGTCTTCTTTTAAGGAACCAAACAGACTGATATCTACTTGAGTAGGTGAGAGATCGCCTGGTAACTTCCGCTCATCCAAGATCAGTGAAGACTGGGAGCTGCTGAGTTCTGTATCCTCCATTTTCCTATCTAGGCTGAAGCTTTCCTTAATTATCATAAACTCCATGCTTTTTTCATCTTGTTTTTCTTGGAAAAGGCCCACAGAGCTGGTTTCAGAAGCTGGGCTCATCTGAACAGGTGATTTTACTTTTTCGGGTTTCCCCTCAGAAAGACTTACATAATCTCTGGTGTAAGACTTCACATCAGCGCTCAAAAATGTATCATATGTGGTCTCTGAACCTATCACTGGTGGACTCCGTAGAGGTGAGAGAACCTTTTCAATAGGAGATTCTGAATCTGGCACAGGCTCATCCATAGGGCTTATTCTGGGTTTTGCAGACTCATCTTTGACTTCACTGAGTTCAAAGCTAACAGGAGCTTCTGTTGACTTTTCATTGGTTTCGGAGGGAAGCTGACTGGATTTTTCATCAGTAGGAGACTGATAATAAGGTGTGTGTCCAGCACTACCAGCAGCAGACTGTGAGGGAGATGCTACTTCTAATGTTTTATCTTCAGGGCTTACACAGTGCTCTTCGGCAACTTCTTGATGTACATCAGGCAATGTAGCAATGGAGACAGTCTCAGATGAGACCTTGATCTCATTGGGAGTGAGCAAAAAGGTCACACTATGTTCACTCAGTGGAGTTTTGGCAGTGGATGATGGAGGGGACAAGCTCTCAGCTGCACTCTTGTCTGGACTACGTTTTCCACCATCTTCTGGATAGGGTTCTTTGATTTCTAATTTGGCAGTGCCTTTTATTTCACTTCCTTTTTGCCAATATACATCTTGAAATGCAGATTTGCAGAATTTTTCTTTCTCTAATGAAGAAGGTGACGAGATGGTAGAAGCTGAGGCATTATAGTCTTTACCTTCTGTGGCCTCTGTTTTGGATCCTTCTGATAATCCATTAAAAGCATCCTGAAGTGAAGAAAATTTAGGTCTAGCAAATTCTTGAGAGTACAGTGATGTCTCATATTTGTAAATGTTCATATACTCTTGAGAAGGTGACTCATTTTCCTCATTGTTAGTTTCATCACTCATGACATCCCGGGGCGTAGACATTTCATCCATTGGAGTTGGTTCACTGGATATTTCAATGGTAGACTGTGTATAACCTGAAGTAGCAGTGAATTCCTCAGGTTGATCTTCTCTATCTTCTTCATCAGAAACAGTGGCTTCACTTTCTGAACCACCAGGTAATGTTTCATCATGGATAGAAGAGGCTAATTCAACTGCTGGAGACTGAGGCTCTGAGCCTTTTGTTGGTGTAATTATGAGTAGGCCATATTTATCTTCAATTTCACCAGCTTCTGCAGCTTTGTCTACTACAGCCATCACAAAATTTTCTTCAGTTTCTATTTTTTCAGTTGCCTCTTCATCTCTGATGTCATATGCTTTGCATTCCTCCTCTTCTTCAGTATCTTCAGTTTCTGCCTTTTCTACTGCTTCTTCCCTGTCTTCCTCAGTCCGTTCATCTGATTCCTCATCATCTGCCTTTTCAATATATTTTTTGGCTTTAATGTTAGCATCTGCCATTATTTTTTCTGAACTCTCTTCTATTTTTCTTGCTTCATCCATATATGGTTTTGTGGTGTCCAGTGGTGTCTTTACTTCCTCATCTTCACCTCGTTCTTCAGCTTTTTCTGCCTCTGTCTTTTCCTCATAATCTCCTGCCTCATATGATTCTTCCAAGCCAGTTCCCTCATCTTCAAACTTTTCATTGTCATCAACTCTGTGCTTTTCCACAGGTTCCAATTCTTCGGGTGTTTGTTCACACTCACCCTCAGCCTCTGTGGTAGTTATACCTTCATCAGAGGACTCAGCAGGTCCTTCATTATCTAATTTTTCTTTTTGAACTTCAAAGGCTTCTTTTTGATCTGTGACAGTGAGTCTCAGTTCATCCTCTATAAGTGCAAATTGAGGTTTTGTTTCTTTTCTTGTTTCTACTTCAGCTTTTAATTCCTCAAAATCCTTTGTTAAATCCTCTGGTGAAGACATAAGGGATCTCTCCACTTCAAGTTGTTTTCCACTAGCTGTAACTTCTGCAGTTGCTACAGTTGTGGCAGTGGCTCCAACTTCTGCAAGAGCAGCTTGTGCTCCACTGACTTTGATCTTCTTCACAGTCTTAATTTTTCCTTTTTCCTTTGGCTTTCCAGCAGGTACTGCTTCTTTTTTAGCAGGTTCCTCCTTCTTTTGTGGTTTAGGTTTTGCTGCTGGCCTTTTGACTTCAGTCGAAGGAGTAGCTGTCTTTGTAGGAATAATTATGTCCTTTTTTGCTTCTTTTTCTTCCTTAATTTCCTTCTCTTCTTTTTTAACTTTCTTTGATTGAGCTTCTTTCTTTACTTCCTTCTTAGTTTCCTTCTTCTCTTCCTTTTTCATCTCTTTTTTAACTTCTTGCTTGATCTCTTTTTTGGGTTTTTCCTCTTTTTTGATGAGTGTTTTCTCCTCTTTTTTAGAAACCTCTTTCTTTGTCTTTTCTTTTTCCTCTTTCTTTTCCTCAGGTTTTCCTTTGACTTCCTTTTTCACTGGCTTCTCCTTTGACACTTTTGGTTTTACATCTGTAGCTCGTTTTTCAGGAGTTTCAGATTTTACTAATTTATCTTCTTTACTTGTTACTTCTTTTTCTGCCACTACAGGTTTGGTCTGCGCTTTTGCTGTTTTCTCTTTTTTAACTGGAACTTTTTCTTTGCTTTCCAATTTCTGAAGCTTTTCTGGTGCCAGACTAGGCTTTGCAGGCTCAGGTGTTTCTTCTTTCGATTCCTTTCTGTCAGGCTTGCTTGGTGTCTTTGCAGCAGGCTTCAGACTCTCCTTGCTGTCTGTTCGTTGTTTCAACTTTGCTTGTTTCACAGCTGGACTAGCAATGTTCCCAGTTAGGTC